>CM076570.1:547301372-547524274 GCA_034641835.2 Pinus albicaulis
TGCCAAATCCAGTGTCGTGTCGCCGATATGTTTAAGAGAAGATGACCTCTGCAGTTTTCAACCCTCCTCTGATTCTCTCCTGATCCTGATTCAAAAAAATTATGTTCCTCTGTCTCACATCGATGATGTGGGAAACACTATGGCCCACCTTCGATCAAGGTCAATTCCTGTTGACTTCAGCTTATTATCCAGGAAGCTAATCTAGAGAGTCCCTTCAGGTATCTTGGAGCCTGCATGCCTCAATGGCAGGTTCTTCACATTCGACGTAAGGTTTTCATCATTGGCCTTCGATCGAATGATTTTACGGGTGTTTGATGCTAGCTCACTGTTCACATTCCATGGATTGTACCTATAGTACCTTGAGGGCCATTGTCATTATTGGTGGTTCCTCTTACATCTGTTAACGATTTTTATCATTGGCTGGTAATCAGACGACATTCTTGCATGTTCGACTTCAACTCACTTATTCACATGCTAGGACTTGTACTTTGTGCGGGTCGAGATGGAGTGCATGACCCTGGGTTTTGTCTGATGGAATCCAGGCTGCGGATTTTGTGGATTATCATGATTGGTTACATGACTCATTGATTGGATGACTGCGACAATACCTGAGTCTATTTATTGATCCTTCCTGGATGGCTGCGCCCATACCTTGGATCCTGATTATTGTATACTCTATTATGGATGGCTGCGCCCATACCACATATCATGTATTTGAGATATCTGTTGTATTTGTCTACGTAGGTTTCCGATGGCAGTGTTTTCAGTTGGGCACGTTCTCATAAAGCATTTCACCCCTCTCTCTCTCTCTCGGGCCTCATGCTTTAGGGGGCATCTGTTACACAGTAATTTGTCACCATCCCTGCAATTCCCCATCCTGCACATTGGAGGGCCTTTCCCGTGACCTGTGAGCAGTGACATGACCTGAAATCACTTTCATGGCATCCACCTTGACAAGGACAATCATTCCTCTGAAGAAATTTTCCTTTGAAAAACCCTAAAAACTGATCTTTTGGCCTTGGCGTGACTAGCCAGTTCAGCCCTCGCACCAATGGGGAAAATCCACCAAAGAGGGCGTGCCAACTGGCGCTCTATCCCAGTGTCTTTCTCGTGCCAAGCTTAATAAGGATCGTTTTTAAAAAATAAATGGCGGAAGTTTGATTCCAACAAAATCCTGAATGAGTCTCTAAAATGAGTTGGGAGGTTTGGCTCCGGATCTCCATGTAGGGGAAGTGGTTTTCCACCTATCATGGAAGCTTCGTTGAGGATAGGGCCAATCCCACAATTGTAGGGATCTCAACTCCCCTTACACCATCTATATAAGCTTGCTATTTTCCCTTAGCAAGTTGGTAGTCCTGATAGCACTAGAGAAGAGCTAAACTTATAGCAAGGAGACTATCGCCAGACAGTTTTTGAGAGCCAAGTTGAAGAGAGAGAGCTTTGTCCCATTTCCAACGAGCTTCATTGAGACATGCTCCGCTGTCGACCCTGCCAAAGGAAGATCCAACGTCAGAGCTTTGGGTTGTATCTCTCCTTTGTTATTATTAATGATAAGCAACTTTGATTATGGTTTCATTCATGTGTCTTTGTCTTTGATGTAATGAATTAATCCTCTCTGACTGATGTATGGTTACAAGATTTAGATTCTATGCTGTGTATTGTTGTGTTTCTTCACATGTGTGCAGGTGTTCGGATGTGTTAAGCATAAGGATCGTGATTTTCCAAAGCGAAGGACGGGGAGCGTCATCCTTTCTTTGACGACCATTGCGTAGGACCTAAGGTAGGCAACTCGTTGTGTTTTATCATTTTTGTAACTAGAGACCTGTGTCACTGCATGTCTGATTGTTGCTAGACCCGATCTGGGCTAGTAGGGATCACCTCTATCCGCAGAGGGGATTTACCTCTCCAACAAGTTTATTGACATAAACCATGCTTTCCATGCTCTGTTTTTCATAAGATTTTTATGAAATTGTCTTTCTCTTCTCATGAATGAATTCAATTTAATGCTCATTCTGATTCCCTCTCATTTCACTCTATACATAATGACAAATTAATCATGATTCTTAGCTTACCTACCCGGACTCACCCTTACCTCTGCAAATAAACCTTTGAAATTAGATCAATACCCTAGACCTAGTCTTCTAACTGTCATTCCTATCCAGCAAAACTCCAGACAAACAAAAACCTTAATCTATTGAGCAGCATAACTAGCCTAAAACATTATATCCAATCATCCCTTTGACTGCAAAGTGACGTAGAGAGAGCCTTCTCTTTTCCAGGTAGGGATAACTACCTGACCTAAATTTTGGTATGTGGTTACCTTTCCCCAAACCTACTATCATCCTTAGGAAGTTTGGGATAGTGATAACATTCTTGGCACCATTTCCGGGGAGAAATTGCTAAAAATTCCCTGGGAGTATTTCTTTAATCCTATAAATTTAGAATTTTAGGTGACAAGCTCTAGCATTCAAAATAGTATGAATTCCAAAATCTGAGCCAAATTCCAAAATTCCTATCTTAAGCTGGCTCCTAAAAGATATACCAAGTCAAATCCAGACCCAAATCCCTCACCCATTATGTATAATCCTAATATTATTTTTAGAAAACATAAAACTAAGTCTCAGAAGGGTGGAAGAGTTGTTCCTCCACTTGTCAAATCAAATTATCTGCTTACAATATTTGTTCCATAAGATTTGGTCTATAGTCCAGAAACTGAAAATTATTTGTTTAGAACTAAGTCTGAAACTTTTATTTCAGAATCCACCTTTGATCCTTTTGATTTCAAGTCCTTTGCACCATTTTCTGAATATTTTGAGTTTGAAGTCGATAGTGAAGTCTGGCCTAATTTTAATAAACTCAAGGGCTTGGTAGACAAATTTCAAGAAACTTCAGAGAAGGCCTAATTTTAGTATCAACAGCAGAATTTTTCTCTGCCTATAATCTCACCTTCTTATACAGCTACATCATCAATCCCTCCTTTCATTCCGTCATTACCTCTGCAAGTTTTCACTCCATCAACACCTCCACCACCTCATCCATTATTCATGGCTATATTTTCTCCATTGATCCTACTGCTTCAGCTCACTCCACCACCTCATAATTATGGTTAGGGCTTCCTCTTTTTGATGGAACATCAGAGGTTACAACTTATCAGCATGTTTCCAAAGTAATTGACATCATAGATCTTGAAGAGATCGATAGTGACGATGCCAAGATGCACATCATTGCATAGAGTTTCTCCGGAGAGGTAAGGAAATGGTTTCACTCACTCACAACTGGTTCAATAGGTACCTCATAGTAGCTGATTGATTTTTTTATGGCGAAATGGGAAGAGAAGAAAAATCAATTGCAGATCCTAGCTGAGTATAATGCCTTGAAAAGGAATCCCAATGATTATGTCTAAGACTTTACAACTAGATTCAACAAAATATATGATTCAATTCCTGAGAATATTAAGCCTCCTCCAGTCCTTCCTTTACTTCATTATCCTGATGGTTTCTATCCTGACATGGCCTATCACTTGAGGGAAATAAACCCATCAAATCTTGAAGAAATGCAGAGAAACGCAGTGAGCGTGGAAGCCAATTTGATCATCAAGAAGTCTAAAATCAAGACGGAAAAAAGAGTCACTATCAAAGAAGAAACATCCACTTCATCTAAAGGAAAATTAGATACCTTTCTCAAGGCTATGGAGAAGATGATGGATAAAATTTCCATCGCTGATCGACAAGTTGAACCATCCATTAGAAATCCCAATTTTATGGGTCAAAATCAGCGACCCCAATACATGATCAAGCAAAGGGAACAAAGGTTCAGGATCCACAAAGTCAATAGAAAATTCACACCCCATTTCAGCAGAATTACACTGAAGGCCCTGATGAAGATGATGAAGAAGAAATTTCTGACGAGAACTATTTATTTGAGGAAAATCAACAACCTATTTTCCTCACCGAAGAAGATCAATTTTTTGCAGAAATTTGTGCACCTGATGATCAAAAATTTGTATTGTCAAATGATAACGTATTATCAGTGTGCATGGAAGATTATCAGAGGGGATATCAGAATGATCTTTCTCAAGTATAGAGACAATATGTCTTGAGGAATAGGAAGGTTCCTATAACCTCTATAATCTCTAATAAAAAAACATAGAACGCTCAAGTAGATGCTCATCCCAAAGAAATTACTGCCCTGAATCAAAGTAAAGACAAGGGACTTGCTATTCCTAATAATGTTAAAGGAAACAAAGTTTATTCTAGTGGTCAAAGGAAAGATAAATAAGTCCAAGAAGGAGGAAAAACAAAAGAGTCTTCACACAAAGATCATCCATAGAAGAAATATGCACCATTCAAAGAGGTAGAAAACATTCTGCTATTTTTTCTCTTGAAAATGAAATTTCCAAGTTTAAAGTCTCCATTCCTCTAATTGAAATAGTTAAGAATGATCAATGCAAAATTCAAGTTGCTAAGTTTCTTAGAGTTGATGAAATGTCAGACATGGTTAATGTGAGTGATGTTCACCCTGAGCTTCTTTTTGGTCCTGTTGTCAACCCTAGAGACAACCTTGAGTTGCGAAAGACCAGTGCTTAGGACATCTTATATAGCAAAGAGAGATATGATATAACATGGATAATTAGCAGAACAAGGCTCTTTTGCTATTTCAATTTTAACAAAAAAGTATAATGTAGGTGGAACCAGAATACTCATAGACTCAACGTGATGAAAGTAACATTGCAGAGGTAAGATGTGAATTCTCAATATAGATGTATCAAACAATTCAAAGGCAACTTTCTATATGGAGGGCTGGATTCTGAAAATTCTTCACAGAGATAAAAATCAGATGGTATTTGCTGTGTATGAAAAATAGAAGTAATACTAACCACTAATGAGATGAAATCCCTTAAACAGATCTAAACATGAGATGGGCTTATGACAATAAGAATCCATACATGTCTATTTCTTTTTAAAAATAACATCCCATAGCACTTAATATAGAATAAACGTGGATGAGGTGGAAAATGAAATAGCATATCATGACTGAGCCATATTTAAAGCACTAGACAGGTTCAACATAAGTATCAATTGTGATAAATTCATACCAGAACCAGTGAGCCACTTGCATTCCAGAGTATGATACAAGAGAGATGGAAATAATGAAATGAACAGCTAAACTATATCACATAAGGCAGAGTTACAGACTATAAAAAAACAAGACCAGAATCCTCATTAAAGATAGAACTCCTTCTCATTGAGACCCAACGGGCTCTTCACATTTTTATTAAAGCTTCCACAAAATGCATACAAAACTCTTTCGCACCAATTTCTTTAGAAAATCTGGAACCTTTTCTTAGTGTTTGCTTCCTGCTTTTATAACCACTGATTCCTATGCGTGAGAAGATATTTTGGGAAAATATCTTCTCCGCGTGCTGATATGCTGTTGCAGGTATAAATGAAAACATAAATGATGATGAGAAAAAACTGCCTCTAATCATCTTATAATGCAGGCCTAAAGTCGTTTCTAACTGAAATGTAACAATTGATTGAACTGAAAGTAAATCTGCGGATTAAATCTGAATATTTCACTTGAAATGACAAAGTGGAGGGAATATATGGTAAAAAGACCACACAGGCCCTGTCATGACTTATTATTGTTGTTTGATGAAGTGGAACCACTGCTGCTGCTGGCGAAAGAGATACCGTTAGTCATGGGAAGAGCTGGCCTTCCGTGTTGGAGCATGTGGTACTACCAGTAGTGGGAAAAACTGGCCTTCTATGCTGGAGGGTCCCATAGGATGGCCAATGGTCATGATCCATTGTATTGGACGTGGAATGCCTCTCTGCATCTTTTTCTCTGCTTCCTGGGCGTGGAGGATTGTCATCCTCAGCCTCGAGCCACTGTGATTGGCTAGGTGAGGGCCTCTGATGTTTATTTGGAGTCCTATCTGGTTGTAAAGCTCTCTGTTCTGCCGATGTCAAAACACATATATGACTCATCGGTGTGCTTTGGTCTTCAAACTGCGCCTTATTCCTTTGGACGCGGGATTAAGCGTTAATTATTCAATAATAGGCTTTAACTCTTCTAACCCGTCTCTACTGCTACTGGTGCTACAATAACCTCTCCGTGTTCCGAATCATAGTGACCGTGATTGTGGAACCTAGAGTGAATTCATCACTCTGTAACAACCCTGCACAATACGATAAACTCATTAAGAAATCTAGGGAGTGGTGGAAGGAATGCTGTGAGGGCCTAGAGGAATGGTGGCAGGAATGGCGAAAGCGGGAGAAGAAATGATAATTAGTGTAAATCCCAGAGTTTTAAGTCCTGGGAAAATACAAAGGAAATGGATCGAACACATGGAATGAGGAATTTGATGGTGGGACCCGGTTAAGGTGGAGGGCGATTAAACGTGAGCCGTTGGATCTGGGTTGAATGGACGGTCACGGTTGGATCAGCGGATCACAATCGGGGGAGGCAGTGGGTTTGACACGTTGAAGAACATGCGATTGCGATTGGAGCAGTGTTGCGATTATGCGATGGTCGTAGGATTAGAGCGATGGATCAACGGTGGAGATTACAATCGAAGGATCGCAATTGGGGAGTGCGGCAGCCGGCACACCTTAAAATTTGCGATTGCGATTGGTGCGATGGGCGCGATGCGATTCGCGCTGGACCGTTAGATCTATTAAAATCAACGACAGAGATTGCTTCAAAGGGCCAACAGACTTAACACTATCGCATCGGGACTTTCATGGTTTACAAAGGAAAAAGATGTTCCGCTCGGATTCTCCGATGCGATTAGCGCCCAGGCCTTAAGCACTTGGTCTCGGGAAAGGGGCATATGGGGAAGTAGTTAAGGGGGCTGTCCGAAAAGGGGCTAAGCCTCATATGTAAAATATGGTTTTTTGGCCTATTTTTAATGCTTTTTAAGGCCAGAAAGGGGTAACGGTAGGGAGAAAAAGGGGTTTTCAAGCAAAACAAAGGGTATTTGTAAGGTTCAAAGGGGAAATAGGATGATTTTGAAGGGTAAGAAGGGAATTAGAAGGGGAGACAAGGGGATGAAAACAGAGGTTTAAAAGGTGTGAAATAGGGGAAAAAGAGGCTTTTTGGGCATTCTTCTTCGCAAACAGAGAGGCATCAAAACTGGGAACAACAGTGAATTTTAACCATATGATCAACATTGGCTCCACCTGGGGACAAGATGTTCATCCTTGGGCGCGTCAAGAACTTCACAGACCACCTGTTAATCCTCTGTGTGGACACCACTCTTCAACGCTTTTTATTTTTCTCTCCATGATTCATCACGACCCACACATCATTCAAACAAAGATGAAAACAAAAAACTAATGTACAGTATATTACATTAGGCTCTCTCTGCCTAAATTAGAACTGGAAGTAAGGTTTGAGGAACTGACCATTTACAGGGGCATCGAGAAAATCTCCCTATAAATTTTCCAACCTGAAAGTGTTATTTCTCCCTTGTTCCACAATTTTAAAAGGGTCGAACCAGAGTGGGTCGAATTTACCATGTTTCCCCTTTTCAGCTCTTCAAATATCCCATCTAAGCACTAAATCCCCAACCTGAAACTTCTTGTCCTTGGCATGCTGATAAAAAAGGTCCTTCATCTTCTCTTGATATTCAGTTAGCCTCTGACTTACCTGGTTCCGTGTTTCTTCTAACTCCACCAGCTGATTGATTCTCCTGGTCACATCATCGGGTTCTTCTTGAATTTCTTGCATGAATCGGGCTATTGGTAAGGCTAAATGTATAGGGAATACTGCTGCCCTCCCATATACTAATTCATACGGGGACTTCTCAGTTGCTCTCTTGCTGGTAATCCTGTTGGCCCACAGAGCAAATTTCAACAAGGAATCCCAATTTTTCTGATTTTCCTTGATAGCCTTCTTCAGTGCCCTCACCAGGGTTTTATTTGAAGACTCTTCCAGGCCATTTCCTTGTGGGTAATAGGCCATAGAGTGACCTAGTGCAATGTTATACTGCTGGCAGAAACTGGCCAACTTTGTAGACTTAAAGGCCTGTGCATTGTCGGTCACTATCTTGGCAGGGCAACCAAATATGGATATGATATTTTCTTCCATGAATTTCATTACCACAACATCTATTGCATTCCTTGCAGGTATAGCTTCCACCCACTTCGTGAAATAATCTGTGGCAGTTAATATCCACTTATGCTAACCACTTGACGGAGGATGTATTTCACCGATAAAGTCAATTCCCCATTGCTGGAATGGTTCATCCACGTGAACAGGGATCATGGGCAGAGGTGCCCACTTTCGTCTGTCAGCAAACCTTTGGCATTTATCACAAGTTATGACCTGGGAAAACACATCTCCAAAGATTTTGGGCCAGAAGAAACCAGCCTTTAGGATTTTGTGAGCAGTGGCTCTCCAACTATAATGACCCCCATAGACTCCTTCATGAAATTCAGACATTATGTTTTCTACCTCGTCCTCTGTAAGACACAGTAGCAGAATGCCTGAGGGATCTCATGAATACAGTTGGCCATTGGCAAAAACGTACTTCTGTGATCTCAACCTTAGTGTCTTGTATTTGGCTTTGTCATAGCTAGGAGGGCAGTTGAGTGCTAAAATATACTCCACGATCTCCTTGTACCACGGGCTGATGAGGTACTTCATATGTGTCTTCTGAGTAGCTATCTCTACTCCCTGTTGCTCTTCTTTCTTCTCAGACTCCTAATTTTCTATCATGGACAGATTTATACCCAGAGCTTGACAGTTTGATTCGGAAAAGATTTTGGCCAACCCTTTTCCCTTGATCAGTTTGGTAGGACGGATGTCTAGCTCATACTCTTGTATTTTGGCAATCCATTTCCCTCTTTTCCCTTCGCTATCTCCTTGGATAAGAATATCTTTTACAAATGATGTAGGCACAAACGCAGTGATATGGGACTACAAGACATACATGCGAAATGCTTTAAGAGACTTCACCAGAGCATATGCCTACTTTTCTAATATGTTATATTTCAGCTCTGCATCCCGGAGCACCTGACTGAAGAAAGCGATGGGATACTCATACTCTTCTTCATTTTTCTGCAATAAGACTCCTGCCACTGTATGAGGTGATGCAAATGAAAAGATCATGAAAGGTTTGGAATAGTCTGGTCCAGCTAGCACAGGGGATTTTGCAAAGGCATTTTTTATCCTGGATATTTTTCTTCAGCATTTCAGTTATATGTCTAACTATCTCTGCATAGTTAGGGATAAACCTCCTCAGAAAGTTAATGCACCCTAGGAACACCTGCACCTCCTTTTTATTTATGGGAAGAGAAATGCCATTTATAACTTCTACTCTCTTAGGATCTATTTTTACCCCATCTTTGGTCACAATATGTCCCAAAAGCTTACCCTCTTCCAATGCAAATAAAGACTTCTGTGGGTTGAGAGAGAGGCCATAACTTCTGCACTTCTCAAAGGTTCTACGCAAGTGTTCAATCTGTTCTGCATCATCTTTTTAAAACACAGTAATGTCATCGATATAGACCACCAAAAACTTATCTTGCTCCCCAACAAAGGCAATGTCCATGGCCCTTTGAAAAGTGGCCGCTACATTAATCAACCCGAAAGGCATCCTGGCATACATAAATGTAACCCATGGTGTGGTGAAAGTAGTCTTATTCTGATCTTCTGGAAGTACAGCCAACTGATTGTAACCAGAGAATCCATCCATCATTGACATCCGAGAAGCTCCCACCACTTTCTGCAGAATATGATCCATCTTGGGTAGTGGGTAATTATCCTTTAAGGATGCTTGATTCAGATTCCGGAAGTCAACACACAACCTTATTTCTAAATTTTCCACCCACTCAAAGTACCTCAATGGCACAATTATTTTGGCCTTCAATAACTTCTTAATCTCTTTCTCTATGGAGGGGAGAAGCAGAGGGTTAATCTGTCTAAGCTTCTACTTGTGTGGCTTCGCATCTCCTTTCAAAGGAATTTTGTGCTGCATGATGCTGATATCAAAAGTTTTCAGGTCCTGATAAGACCATGCAAACACATCTTTGTAGGACTGAAATACTTTATGGTAGAGCTCTTTATATTCTCCTGGGACTTTCCTGGACAGCTTCACAATTTTGGGGTCAGCATCAGTACCAAGATTCAGGTATTCTACCTGATTTTCTTCTACCACTTTGTTTGGCTGCAGTGGGACGTCGTTCTTGTCAAATAATCTTTCTAGAGGCACCAAACCTCTAGGTATAATGTTTCCCTTCAAATGAAACACTTTATGACCTGCCACCTTTTCCTCCCATTTGTTTTCTGAAAGGTCTTCAACTTCTTCTTCTTCACAAACATCTATCTCCATGTTTGAGAATTCTCCGATTGTTTCCATAAATATTTTTACTTTCTCTTCATCCTTAAACACCTACCAGTGCTTGATATTGTCTGGGATTGATGGCTGATAATCCACCTCAATTTCATATCTTAGGAGAGGGTTCTTAGGTGGACGGAATGTACTAGCAGCCACTGCAAGGGAATCAGCCATCCTATTTTTCTCTCTAGGCATAAATTGAATGTTAAATGCCAAGAAAAAATTTTCCACCAGGTCCCACACTTCATTCCTATAAGCCCTCAGCCTAGGATGTTTGGTTTGACACTGATTATTCACTTGTATAACTACCAGTTCTAAATCTCCCAGAACCTTTAAACTCTGTATATTCATGCTTCTGGCTATTTGTAACCCTAACAGAAGTGCTTCATATTCAGCCACATTATTAGTGGCTTCATATTCTAGCTTGAAAGACAATGGGACCCATTGGCCTGTAGGAGAAATAAATAATACTCCCCCATTCCCTTCTCTGGAATTCGCTTTGTCGAAATGAAGTGTCCAGATTCTTGCTTCATGGGTCTCTGAGGACTGCTCGGTCTTGATCTGACAGAATGATGGTTCATGAGCATAATCTTGATCTTCTTCCAGCATCAAGCATGAGAACTCTCCCTATTTACTATAGACTGGAGAATTGACTGAGTTTTCAGCTTTGGTAACTGTCTTAACAAATCTAGTTTCCCTGTACAACCTCCTCTCCTAGCCACCGAAAACTGGGATAGTAGCATATGTCAAGTCCAACTTGATTTACCCACCGATTTTTTTCCCCCACGACCTTGACAACAACATGCCGAAGCGAGCTAGGATGTTAGCCACCACAATGTCCATCACCACACTTTTGGCTGGGATATAGGCCAAATTGACCACCAGATCCTTGATCATACCTAGGCACTTAACTCTTTTGGAATCAAATGAATAGAGATCCTTGTAAGGACAGGTGATTTGTAATCCTAGTTGTTCCATGACTGACAGGGGCAATAGATTATGGGAAGCTCCCAAATATAGCATACAATTATGTAATAACAGGTCATGAATCACTAGAGACACATAAAAGGGGGGAGTAGAGGCATCTAATTCCTCAACATGGGGGCCAAACACAACCATGTGTCTTTCTTCTTGAAGGTTGAGACTATCTAGGATGTGTGCTGCTTCTGGAGGGAGCATGACGGAAGTAACCTGAGACTAATATGCAGGTTGCTTCAACAATTTAGTCAAGGGAACTGGGATTTTGACCTTCTCAAGCTCCTTTTGTAGACTAAAGGTAGGAGAGGACTTTTCTATTGCGACCTCCTTTGACTCTTTATTTTCAGCCAAGGGTTTGACTTCTTTTTACACAAACTTGGTATTAGGGGGAGTGACTACTTTTGAAGAGGAAGGAATTTGATCATTAGACTGCAAAGAATAGTTTAGAGGCCTCTTACCTTTTTCTGTGACCTTTTGCACTGTTGTCTCCTTCCGTTCCCTTTATAGTATCTGCAAGGGGGGTTTTCTGTACTGAGAGTTGTAACCCCTGTTTGGAGCATTCTGGAAATTCTTGGAGGATGAATTCTTGGCCTCCAATTCAAGTTTGACCAGCTTACTGGATAGGTTCTTAATCATCTTGTTCATTTCTTCAATTCTGTTATCAGCTGAGTCTCTATTTTGGCTAGAAGTAGACACCTCCTCTTTGCCTTTCCTTCTAGTATCTTGGTCTGGATTTCCCTTTGATTTACCAGTGGAGGCGAAATTTTCTTCCAACTCTAATGCATCTATTTGAGCATCATCCAACGTAGAAGGCTTTCTTTCTCTTAGAGGGAAACCGAATTCTGAGTCAAAAGCTACTACAAAAACAACCTTTGCAGTAGTTTTCTGAGGTTTCATATCAGCAGGAAGGCTCAAATACAATTTGTTAAACCTCTTGATGAACTCTGGCACCCCTTCATTATGTCTTTTCTTGAGTGTGTTAAAATTAGTAAGACAATGTCCATGATCTTTCTTCTCCCCCCATTTTTTAAGAAAAGTATCCTCCATTCCTTCCCAAGTGGTGATAGAACGGTCTCCCAATGTCTTAAACCATTTTCAGGCTTCACCATCAAGAGATTGAATAAACAATCTTAAGACTATGTCTAGATGTTACAAATTAAAGTTCTCTGCAAAAGAGCAGAAAACCTTAAGATGCTTTTGAGCTTCAATCTCATTTTCCCCATTGAAATGGGGTAAGATCTTCAAATATTCATGTGGCATATCATTCAATACTTGAGGTAATTCCATGGGGGCATACTTATTCAACAAGAAACTAGGAACGTTGGCCATTTGGGGAGGTGGAAGTAGTAGAAGAGTTTGATGTGTAAGAGGAGGAGGGGGTGGAAGTGAGGTGTGACTGACAATAGGGATGTATTGAACAACATCTTGGGATGATGATGGGAAAGACATAATATTAACAGTATATACTTCAGTGACTTCTTTGACCTCTTCAGCCTCTAGAGTGGGATGGAATATGTAACGAGTAGTATCTATCGATTCAGCCTCGTCTTTGATTTGGATGTTTCCCAGAGGTAGACTGTCTAAGTAATAACCGGTTTCTCCCACAGTGGAGTCGGAACCTTGCACTTGGGCCACTTGAGAAGAAGAGGATGGAAAGTCTTCTAAAGAAAATTCAGGGATCTCAGTGTGGATGAATTGTCTTTCCCTCCAACTTCTCCTATGTAGGATATTCTATGGGTCAGACACAGAGGGTGTCTTTGGCTAAGACGTATCTGACCTCAGGTGTGGCTTACGAGGAGCCAGGACTGCAAGTAATTTTATCTGATAAATGACTGTGGAGTCGCCAAGGTGAGGGATCTACAACTCTCAACTCTTCATGCTCACCTTTTTGAAGAGTGAATAAAGATTTTTTCGAGGCCCAGGGATTCAAATTTTCTTAACTTCGTCCCCGGCAACGACACTAAAAATATGTTGTCAACCCTAGAGACAACCTTGAGTTGCAAAAGACCAGTGCCTAGGACATCTTATATAGCAAAGAGCGATATGATATAACAAGGATAATTAGTAGAACAAGGCTCTTTTGCTATTTCAATTTTAACAAAAAGGTATAGTGTAGGTGGAACCAGAATACTCATAGACTCAGTGTGATGAAAGTAACACTACAGAGGCAAGATGTGAATTCTCAATATAGATGTATCAGACAATTCAAAGGCAAATTTCTATAAGGAGGGCTAGATTCTGAAAATGCTTCACAGGGATAAAAATAAGACGGTATTTGCTGTGTATGAAAAATAGAAGGAATACTAATCACTAATGAGATGAAATCCCATAAATAGATCTAAACATGAGATGGGCTTATGACAATAAGAATCCATACATGTCTATTGCTTTTTAAAAATAACATCCCATAGAACTTAATATAGAAGAAGCGTGGATGAAGTGGAAAATGAAACAACATATCATGACTGAGCCATATTTAAAGTGCTAGACAGGTTCAACATAAGTATCAATTGTGATAAATTCATACCAGAACCAGTGAGCCACTCGCATTCCAGAGCATGATACAAGAGAGATGGAAATAATGAAATGAACATCTAAACTATATCACATAAGGCAAAGTTATAGAATATAAAACACCAAGACCAGAATCCTCATTAAAGATAGAAATCCTTCTCATTGAGACCTAACAGGCTCTTCACATTTGTATTAAAGCTTCCACAAAATGCATACAAAAACTCTTTCGCAGCAATTTATTTAGAAAATATGGAACCTTTTCTTAGTGTTTGCTTCCTGCTGTTATAACCACTGATTCCTATGCGTGAGAAGATATTTTGGGAAAATATCTTCTCTGCGTGCTGGTATGCTGTTGCAGGTCTAAATCAAAACAGAAATGATGATGAGAAAAAACTGCCTCTCATCATCTTACAATGCAGGCCTAAAGCCGTTTCTAACTGAAATGTAACAATTGACTGAACTGAAAGTAAATATGCGGGATTAAATATGAAGATTTCACTTGAAATGACAAATTGGAGGGAATATACGGTAAAAATACCACACAGGCCATGTCATGACTTATTATTGCTGTTTGATGAAGTGGAACCACTGCTGCTGCTGGCGAAAGAGATATCATTAGTCATTGGAAGAGCTGGCCTTCTGTGTTGGAGCATGCGGTACTGCTAGTAGTGGGAAAAACCGGCCTTCTGTGCTGGAGGGTCCCATAGGATGGCCAATGGTCATGATCCATTGTCTTGGACGTGGAATGCCTCTCTGCATATTTTTCTCTACTTCCTGGGCATGGAGGATCGTCATCCTCAGCCTCGAGCCACTGTGATTGGCTAGGTGAGGGCCTCTGATGTTTCTTTGGAGTCATATCTGGCTATAAAGCTCTCTGTTCTACCGATGTCAAAACACATATATGACTCGTCGGTGTGCTTTGGTCTTCAAACTGCGCCTTATTCCTTTGGACGCGGGATTAAGAGTTAATTATTCAATAATAGGCTTTAATTATTCTAACCCGTCTCTGCTGCTACTCTGACTGGTGCTACAATAACCTCTCTGCGTTCCAAATCACAGTGACCGTGATTGTGGAACCTAGAGTGAATTCATCACTCTGTAACAACCCTGCACAATACGATAAAGTCATTAAGAAATCCAGGGAGTGGCAGAAGGAATGCTGTGAGGGCCTAGAGGAATGGTGGCGGGAATGGAAAAAACAGGAGAAGAAATGATAATTAGTGTAAATCCCAGAGTTTTAAGTCCTGGGAAAATACAAAGGAAATGGATCGAACGCATGGAATTAGGCCTTTGATGGTGGGACCCAGTTAAGGCGGAGGACGATTAAACGTGAGCCGTTGGATCTGGGTTGAATGGACGTTCACGATTGGATCGGCGGATCGCAATCGGGGGAGGCAGTGGGTTTGACACGTTGAAGAACATGCGATTGCGATTGGAGTGGTGTTGCGATTATGCGATGGCCGTAGGATCAGAGCGATGGATCAACGGTGGAGATTACAATCGGGGAGTGTGGCGGGCGACACACCTTAAAATTTGCAATTGCGATTGGTGCAGTGGTGCAATGGGCACAATGCGATTTGCGCTGGATTGTTAGATCTATTAAAATCAACGGCGGAGATTGCTTCAAAGGGCCAACAGACTTAACACTATCGCATCGGGGCTTTCATGGTTTACAAAGGAAAAATATGTTCCGCTCGGATTCTTCGATGTGATTAGCGCCCAGGCCTTAAGCACTTGGTCTCGGGCACGGGGCATATGGGGAAGTAGTTAAGGGGGCTAGCCCAAAAGGGGCTAAGCCTCCTATGTAAAATATGGTTTTTTGGCCTATTTTTAATGCTTTTTAAGGCCAAAAAGGGGTAACGGTAGGGAGAAAAAGGGGTTTTCAAGCCAAACAAAGGGTATTTGTAAGGTTCAAAGGGGAAATAGGATGATTTTGAAGGGTAAGAAGGGAATTAGAAGGGGAGAAAAGGGGATGAAAATAGAGGTTTAAAAGGTGTGAAATAGGGGGAAAAGAGGCTTTTTGGGCATTCTTCTTCACAAACAGAGAGGCTTCAAAACTGGGAACAATAGTGAATGTTAACCATATGATCAACAAGTCCTACTGTTGATGATGATTTAGAATATAGTGAAGTCCCTCCATTTTATTTAAGCCTCAAAATCCATGAATTTATCTGCCATAATGCCATGCTTAATTCTGGAGTCTCTCACAACCTCATGCCCAAGGCCATTATGGACAGATTAGTCCATGATGTTTTCCATGTTTCATTGCTTAAAATATATGTGATTGGTATGTATTGCAGGTGGAACCAAAAGGATAATTTCAATTAGAACCTCAGTGAATTTTGCAGAGAAATATAATCATGATCCAAAACTGAGAAATCAAGCAAGTTAAAGTGCATTGGAAGCACTTTGGGCCCGATGAAGCTACATGGGAGATGGATGATCAGATGCGGGCTATGTATCCTTCATCATTTGTTGGTTGAGGTAAAGAAGTTTTGGAATGTGTATATGGATGTAAATACCACCATGAACCGTGTTCTAAAGCTCCAATAAGTGGTATGGTTGTCATGTTGGTTTGATTTTCAGTAGGTTTTTCATCATAAATATTGCAACGAGATAAGTTATAAAGCTCCATGGGTAGTATGTAAGACCATGACAACCTATTATCATTAGATGAACCCAAGTACACCATGTAAGACCAATTTTACCCTAAGTAAAATTGTTTTCACTATGTGAAATAACTTAGTAAAACACCTTTATTAAGTTGTTTATGGTCTAAATAGGAAACCCCAAAAGGAAATAATAAACAAATATATATTTGTTTATATTTCCTGGTCATATTTAACCCAAAACAAGGAAATAAATTAAATAAATCCTTATTTATTTGATTATTTCCTAGGAATAAGTTATTTAAATCCTATTTAAATAATATTCCTAGTTAAATTTGACTAAATCATTTATAAATAATTAAATAAATCATTATTTATTTAATTATATTCTTACCATTTCCTTAAAATAATAAATAAATCATTTATTTATTTATTATTTATAAATAAAGGAATTGACCCAAGTCAAAAATCCTTTTCCCTCCAACAAATATAATAAAATACTCCTAAAGGGTGGTTCTAGAATTTGATTAATAATATTTTATTCATGCACCAAGTTCTAGACCGCCCTAATATTTTGTTATAAATAGAAGGGTTTTCCCCATTCATTAGTCACCTTTGATTGCATTATATCACTTTGGATATATACTCTTGGTCTGAATTTGAGCCATTATCATTGTCACATTTTTCATCATTTTCTTTGTGAGCTCCCTTTGAGTTCTATGTTTGTTTGGGTTTTCTACACCAACAAGAGAGAGAAGTTTTAGATCTGAAATGCTGAGGACTTTCAAGAACCCATCCCATTGAGGAGAATTGGAAACACCTTTCTTGTTTTCCTCTCAGGTGCCCCTTTAATACAAAAATTCTTTCAAATATATTGTTCTTGTCTTATCTATTGGATGCATGGAGCAACATTTTATTTTCACTGCTTAATGCCTTTTAGGCATAGATCTGGATTTGTGTAGCTTTATTTGGATCAAATAACTGTATATTTAAAGATATTGGCAACCACAATTGATGTTAGGGCTATTTGTTATGCGTAGCTAAAGTGGTTTTTTTCGACGAAAGATTCATACTAACACTTTGGATCCCAACAACAACTGTGGTTTGAGTTACTGGTCCTGGAAGTGAGGTTGGAACAAGTGCTTTGGAGCCCTAGACAACCTGGATGGAGATTGATCTGGTGATGGTTAGTGATGTTTGACCATGAGATGGAATCACTGGTTGAGGGTTGAGGTGGTTTGGCCTCTGGAAGCCCTGGTTTGATTTTATTTATTTATTCCATGAGATCCCACATTCATGCTTGGAATATGGAACGAGGGTGATTTCTTGGAAAAAATATTTGGTTCATCCCTGTTATCACTCCACTGGATCTCTAAGGATAAGAAAGAGTCCAAACAGAGGTAACCACAGACCAATATTTTATCTTGGTAGCTAGCCCTACCAAGCTGAAGAGGGCTCTCTCGACAAATTCACAAACAAGAGGGCTGGATGAATTAGGGTTTTAGGGTAGGCAAGAGTATAGGGGTTTGTTTGAATGAATTTGTGTTGCTGGATGAGGATTAGGTCAAAGAGGCTAGGTCAGGGAAAATAAGATTATGGTTGTAGAGATTCAATGGGGCAATTAGGTAGAAAACCTAAAACTTTAGGGTTTTAGGGTGAGATGGATCAGACTGATGCGGAGCTAGAAAGAGCAAGGCTGAGCATGAATTATTTATAAACTGAAGAAGATGAACAAACTATGAAGATTTTCCCAAAACAGAGCATGAGAGATGTATTCTGTTTATCAAATTGAAAACCAGCATATCATAGAAATGAAATGGATCATGAAAAAAAATATTCATATATAATGAGACATAATAAGAACAATGCTAAATTTCCATACCACAAGTATCCCAAAGAAATAACTGTAACCTTTTCATTAATTTCCTGCCAAATACTAATTACACTAGAATCTCTGATCAATGCATCAACATCCAACCTATGAAATGAGTAAAAAACTACATGATATAGACACCAAACAACCTCTACGAACCACAGGGGTCAAATTCCTAAGTTGAGGAGGTGTTCCACCAAAAACTGAGTTGAATACCCAGAGTGTACGAAGGTCAAACTAACTCATCCCTCACTTTTTGCAAATTGATTCATTACATGTCATCAAAAGTTTTCACCTAATGTATTTACCCTTAGGTAAGTCATCCAAATCATAATTATTTTTACATTCATGATTTAGATTGGTAAAAATCCCATTGACCATGGTCAAACTGGAAAAACTGAGAAAATTGGAAAATATCAGCAAAGTCGGAAAATTTGTCAAAAGCGCAGCGCCAACTTCAACTCCATTTTTGAGGGGGTTCCACATGTCCAAATTGAGCTCAAGATAGCTCATTGGAAAGTTTGTCCTGTATAGTTTCCAAATTTGTGCCCATTTTCCAAAATGGTCAAGATTTGACTATCCAAAACTTCATTCTCCCAAGACTGGTCAAAAGTGCAGCGCCAACCTCCAAAATAGGGCAGAACTGTCATTTTTTGGGTGTTTTTTGACTTTTTGACTACCATGTTGACCCAAAAAAGTTTTGAAGTTTTGTAAAGTGGTCTTCCTAACTATATTTGGCCATCTGAATCCAATGGTGGCTTCATTTTTTCCATTGGAGGTCCCTAGGAAAAGCGCAGCGCCTAGGGCGCTGCACTTTTGCCAGTTTGACTATATCAAATTGCCAAAAACACAAAAATTTCAAAATTTGCCCAAATTTCTTCAATTTTTTTGTTGTGGGATGTTGGTGAGGTGTACTAGGCTATGAGAGATGCCTCAATAAGAATTTCAAGCTTGTCCCCTTCTTGAATTGGCATTTTTGTGCTTTGAGCTTGCAATTTGGTTTCTCTTGAAGTAGTGTTTGGCCCTCTTTCTCAATATGTCATTGCTCGTGTTTGCTTTCTCTAGGAGCTTCTCAAGATGTTGGTTCGCCCTATAAAGCCATTGCTCCCGGTTCTCATTGACAATGATGGTAAATTGTTCATTCAATGTAAGCTCATTAGCAAGCTCAACGTCCTTTTGCTTCTCTAGTTCTAGAGCTCTTTTCAGCCCTCTAGTCCTAGATCTTCTTTTTGGCACTTGTGCTTCTGCCTCATTAGTTTCACCATACCTCTCATAAGCCTCATCAAGCAAGCCCTTACCTTTGTTTTCTTCTCTTTTCGCCTTGGGACGTTGAATCTCCATGATGGCCTGCTTGGTCTTAAGTTGTTCATTCTCTTGCTCATAGTATGTAATGACAAACTTAGATCTCTCTAAGTTGAGTTGAAGCTCCCTGAGTTGGGCATATTTCTGCTTGATAATCATTTTAGAGGCCTCATCATCATGCTCATCATCTAAATCAACAAGGTCAAAATTTGTCTCTGTCTCATGGAGGTCATCCTCCTCATGAATGGTTGCCTCATGTACATCTTCCTCTGCCATCTTTTGTTTTCCCTTTTGTACTCGCTTTGTTGGTGAAGAAGGCAGGGCCCCTCCCACAATCTGTGGGGAAAACATCTGCCTATGCCCTCTTTGATGTGTCTTTTCCATTGTGCATTTCAACCTCTTTAGGCTTGTTGACCTCAACTCTGCTAGGTAAATCATCTTGCTCATAAAATGGTGATGATGGTGGTGATGGTGATGGAGTAGGTGAAGTGGACTGAGATGATGAAATGGTAGGCACTGTGGACTGAGATAAAGGCATAGATGTAGTAGGGTGAGATGAAGAAGGCGCATCTTCAGCATGTGGAACTTGTTGAGCAGTGAAGATGTCATTTGCTATGAATGTGTCCCATGAAATGTTCAACTGGTTAAGCTGATGGAGGACAATGATTTTGATCAAGGAGTGGTGGAAAAAACTATTCATCTGTTGGTCAAACTCTCTCTTTTGCACAATGTATGCCATTTTATCTATGCTCCTGAAAAGATAGTATGGGATATTAAGCAATTTAACTCTTGTGAAGTGCATGAGCAGTCTAATGTAATAAGTGTAAAGTCTAGAGAACCTCCCTTCACAAGAGAAATACTTCATGATGATCTTCATCATGGGGGCATACCTATTAAGAAGATAGCTGAAAGGAAAGACTCTCTTCCTCTCATTTCTGTACATTGGTTTGATAAATGGCTCATAGTACTAATCCTCCAAATCTTTGGATTTGAACCACCTCTCACCCATGTTTGGAATCCCTGTGGCAGCAGCAATGATGGATGTAGACACTGTGAAAGTCACACCTGCTAGGGTTACTTGATTGTCTTTGAGGTTTACAATGAAGAGTCTGCTCAAAACAAGGTGATGTTGTACCCTTTCAATCATGTTACAAAACTCAAGGCAACCAACATACTGAAAGCATGAAACTGTCATTGGTGAGGCTATCAGTGCTCTAGTGTTGGTGGGCTCTAGCCTTAGGATTCTCCCTCCTTTGTGTGGCCTTCTCTGTTGTTTGTCCTCCCTGCATAACCATCTTCTCCTCCTTCCATATAGTCTCTATCTCTTTCCATAGTGTCTTGGTCTAGAAACCCTAGGGGAGGAAATGGTGTTACACAACAATTTGTCACCGTCCCTGCAATTCCCCGTCCCGCACATTGGAAGGCTTATTCCATGACCTGTGAGTAGTGACATGACCTGAAACCACTTTCATGGCATCCCCTTGGACAAGGACTTTCATTCCCCTACAGAAAATTCCTTGTGAAAAACCCTAAAAATAGCCTTTTTGTCCTTGGCGCGACTAGAAAGCCCAAATTTCAAGCCATAATGGGGAAATCCTCCAAAGAGGGCACGCTGCATGGCACATTGTCAGCGTGTTGCGTTCGTGCTATGCTTATTAAGGAGGTTTAAAAAAACAAAATGGCGGAATGTTTCTGATCTGTTTCTGGCTTCCGAACCGGTCTCTAAATTGAGTTGGGAGGTTTGGCCTGGATTCTGGCAGAGGAAGTGGTTTTACACCTTCTGCGTGGAAGCTTCCTTGAGGATAGGCCAACGTACAGATTGTAGGGATCCCTAACTCCTTTTCCACCATCTATATAAGCTTGCCATTTTCCTTTTGCACGCTAGTCTCCAAGAGCCTTCATAGCCTAAAGAATGTTGCAAGAGCCTTGATAGTCCTCATGGAGCCAAATCAGTAGCAAGGAGATTATTTTCAAGACAACCGAAGAGAGAGGCTTGTCCCATTCCCGACAAGCTTTACCGAGACGTATTCTGTTGTCGACCTGCCGAAGGAAGATTCAGCGTCAGAGCCAAGTTGTATCTTTCTTTGTATTAATTAATGATAAGCGACTTTGGTTATGATTCCACTCGTATTGTTCATTGTGATTATGAGTTGTACCTTCTCTGACTGATACATAATTGCATATATTGGGTTTATGCTTGTGTGTTCGTTGTGTTTCTTGTGTGTGCAGGTGTTCGATCGTGACAAGTGGGAGAATTGTGATCTTCTGGAGCAAGGAAATGGGAGCGCTATCTTATCTACGAACAACAGAGTTGGAATTAAGGTAGGCCTTCTTCGCAATTTGGTCTATTGCAATTAGGAACTTGCGCCTTAGCGTGGTACAATTGTTGCTAGACACGATCTGGGCTAGTAGGGATCACCTCTGTCCGCAGAGGGGATTTACCTCTCCAGCAAATTGGCGACTCTGCTGGGGAGACGTTGATTTGGAGTATTTTCTTGTCTTTTTGGTCGATTCTTGACTTGGCTTGCTTGATCAACTCTTTTGGCTGGCTCCTTTCATGTGTTTGGCTTTTGTTTAGCTTCACCATCACTAGTATGTTTCTTGGATTTCTTTTTTTTATTTTTTCTTAGTAAACTCGACTGGCGCGCTTATTAGTCTGACAGTCATGCCAATTGGCGCATGTTTCTAGTGTATTATCGGCGCCAATTCTGTTTTGGCACTAGATTCAGCCTGACAATCACGCCAATTCTGTAAGGTGCTAGGGTTTGCTCTGTTTTGAGCTTTCTGAGCTTGATCTGTGATTTTGGTTCCATTTTTATGACTACCTGAGTGTTCTGGAGCCTTGTTTGACTGACTGTGGCCTTCATCCTTTGGTTTTTTTCCCTCTTCTATCGATTTTTCATTCTAGCCCTAGGGCATCTAGGTGCTATAGTGTGTCGAGCCTCCCATGGGAGTTTTTGGTTTCTATCTATTCAATCAACTTTGTGATTGCTTCTCTGCATTCGTTTGGTGGTTGTATATCATTTTTTTGTGTTGCTTGAGTGATTGGTTTCTTCCTCATTCGAATTCCACCTTGTCTCGTTTTGGGCCTAGATTACATTGTTCATTTGAGTCTTTGGGATTCTCTTGGTTTTGAGGGATTGTTTTGTCATTTTGAGCTCTGATTGTGTGTTTGAATTGAGTGAAATTTGCTTGCTTTTACTCTTTTGCTATTGCTTCTCAAATTGTTCATTTCATTAGTTTTCATTTTCTTAGTGCACTTTGCTCTCAAACATTGAAAATACAAAAAAAATCTCTTTTGCTTTTGATTAGTTAATGCAAACTGAATCTTTTCTGTGTTATTAGTGATTTGTAACTCTGAAAGAAAATATTTTTAATTTCCATTAGCTGGATTAGAGACATCACTGGTTGTTGTCTGGTCATTTTGTTATTGTGTGAAAAGCTCTTAACTCTCTCATAATTAGCTTTCATCGAATGAAGTGATATACTATGGCATGTAGTGTGCATTTAGGAGATTTTGAGACGTTACACTCGCTAGGGCCTGAAAATTGAAATATAATTGAAGATTAACATTAAAATTTATTCAATTTACACTAAGGCAGCATTGAAACATTAACGAAATATTTAGAGGTCTAGGTTAGAGATGTGTTCCGGCGTCGTTAAACCTAGTAGTTGTCGTTCGCCTCTTGGCTTTAGACAACGCTAGTACGGACTTGTGCTCCCCATACCGTTGCGTATATAAAGGGAGACCCCACTAGGTTGCTATCCTTTATCCATAGGAAGCCTAGTCTGCCGCCCTATACCTGTGATACACCAAACACAACATTCGGGGAGATTGCCTACACGTACGTTAAGTCCTTGGTTGATTTCTCTTTCATTTTGAAACCAAAGTGTATATTGCAGTTCACGGTTATTTGGTACACCCTTTGCCTAGAATTCCTGAGCAGTAATTTTGATCTTATCTGAATCCTTAAATTTGAAAAGATCACCAAGCGCTTGTCCTTTCATGCTTGCTTCAAAACTAAAAGAGATAGAGTCATCTTTCATCCATTTCTCGACTCTTAAAACATGAAACAGTGAAGTTTCTAAGTTTCAATGTGGTAAAATAAATCACTTGCGATCACACGCCCTGTTAGAATTTTCTTGTTGGTCGTTTGATTGTGTGCCTTGATTTTTCATCCCGTGTGTTTGTTTGATCTTTTTCTCTTATCGTTATTGTCACAGTGGCGGAACCCTCAGTTTCGTCTACTAGTAGTCCGTATACAGACGATTCATCAGAGGCCTCTCAGTCCTCTGCTGAACCTCAGCAGCCTATCGTTTCCGAGTTTCCCGATGGGGGACCGGTTCTATCTGAGCTTCCCATTGGAGGACCAGTTGAGTTCAATTGGCCCTTATCTGACGCTTGGTCTGGATTTGGAGTAGGGGAACATTTCCCTCCTCTTACATCGGGTTCGCCTTTTCTAGCTGCTGTTATTCCTCCTAGTCCTCGCTGTTTGTTACGAGATCTTGCGGCAGGTTCAGATATGGGTGCATCCAGCCATTCTCCTAGTGAGGAAATCCACACGTCTGGTGAAGATTACCACTTTTTCCCAGAAGAAAACCCTGAGTTATCTGACATGTCTTCGCCCGGTCCCTCACTTCCAGTGGGATATAGATCTTTGAGTCAGATCATGACCGCCGTTGCCTCTATGGAGATATCAACTCCTTCTACGAGGCCGGTTATTCCTTCATTGGGGATGTATCCAAGGACACCCATTACGTCATCCCCTCAGTTCACTTGAGTTCCTGTCAAGCCCACCGTCTGTGTTGCCGCATCTACACCCGCTGTTACCACTCAGTCCATAAGGACCACATCACTTCCCAAAGACATCTATATAGAATCTGCTATGCCGGAGAACATTTCTGCTAACAAGTATCAATTTTCCCTACAAAAATCAAACCCCGAGGTCGGTCAATCCTCCCAAGATCCTAGCCGTCTGTATTTTTCGCATTATGCACAGGATGGTACCCCCGTTTACATTTTTCCATATCAATACGATGAGCATGGAAACCCTTTACGTTTACCCACTCCTGAGGCTTATCTCCATGGTCAAGGTTTTCCGTCTAACTAGGCTGGGCAACCCTACAACCCACAAGGGAAACCCTTCCAGGGCCAACCTTTGGGACAACTTGGTTATCCTTATGACCCGCAAGGATAGCCCTTACAAGGCTATCTTTCAAGCCAACAGGTGTTGTTATACGGTCCACAAGGACAGTCCTACAACCCTTCAGGTTAACCTATCCAGCCTCACCCTGTGTTCCAACCAGGGCAACCTCAAGGACCCAGTCAATCGGGGTACCAACCGAGGCCGTTGTACGGTCCTAGGGAGCAAGTCCAACCTTCACAACTTATGCAACCTCAGTATCCTATTGGTCCGAATGTTGCACATCAGCCAGGATCATCTTATGGTCCTGTTGCAGGTCAAATTAGTTACCAGCCACAACCTAGCCCCATTCCACTACTCGGCCAACCAGCCCATTCGGCTCAGCCTGGTGTCCCACATCAGCCAGGTCAACCTGCACAACCGGCGCAACCTGTTTACCTGGGTCAACCTGCTCAACTAGGGTAGCCCGTCTAGCCAGGTCATCCTGTCCAACCAGGCCAGTCTGCACATCCTGTCAACCCTTCTCAATAGCTGATTTACTCGATGCCAAAACCGAATCAACCAGTGCACCCTAATTATCAGGCCCAACAAGGTCCCACCTATCAGCAGCTCACTCAACCCCAAGGCAGTTACTATCCTCAAGGTCAATCTCGACTGACTTATAACCTGCCCCAAGGTTCCCATTATTACCCTCAACAACCCGGCTACACCTCTACTCAGTAGCCAAATCCACAGACTGCTCAAACGGGGCCGACATATAATCAAGGTCCATACTCTGGTTATCAAACCTCGTACACTGGTTACGAGCAGCCACATCAGACTGGTTATAAACCCTATATCCCCTATGGTCAGAATCCTCTGGGACAGAACCCATGGGGGCAAGGTTATGCTCAACCAGCGTGGAGTATAGGTACAGGTCCTTATCGAGGGCCTGGTATGCCTTTTAATCTGTAATTGCCATTTTTGGCTACCTTGGAACTACTGGACGTTTCTAAATTAACCAATGATCCGATTCTTCACAATCCTTATTAGCCCCCGGTTCCGACCAAGGTACCCGGCGACTGCCCTAAGTTTGAAGGTAAAGCTGGAGAGGACCCCCAAGATCATGTAATGACCTACCATCTATGGTGTTCGTCTAATTCTTGGGTGGATGATTCAATTCGTCTACGCCTCTTCCAGTGCACTCTTACCGGTGCTGTCGCTAAGTGGTATATAGAGTTACCCCGTGGCATCTTTCAAGACTTCAATATGTTAGCTATGGATTTTTTGAATCACTTCCAGTTACCGGTTTGCTATGAAGCCAGGACACATATCTTGACTTCTTTGAAGCAGGATAAATCCACCCACATATCCGACCATATTCATGAGTGGCGACATCGTCGTAGACTGATCAAGTTTGATATACCTGATCAACTACTAACTCATTGGTTCACCACCTCCTTCGTTAACAAAATCGCTCAAGATATTTCTATGGGGGCATGTGTGACTGAAGAAAAAGCCATCGTGCGTGCCCAGTACCTAGATCTGGTGTACTCTCAGTCCGGCATGCTTTATGATATTTTTACTGATGCTCCATGCCCGGGAACCTCTAAAGCTCCACCTATCCCAGTGGTGGATGGTGTTATTGGTTCCGTGTCTCACAATTCTCGAAAATCTTCAAATAGGAAGCAGAAGTCCAATTCTTCCAATAATTCTGCTCTTCCCGCTCCTCCAAATTCTGGGAAAACTGCGGAGGTCAACGCCGTTCAGGCTAATCCTACGGAAAAGTCCTCCAAAGGAAAGAAGAAGGGCAAAGGAAAATCCAAACCTGATGCCCCTAAACCAGAGTCTTCTAAACCTTGTACTGATGACGGTTCTCAACGTAAACCGAAGTACCCCTGCCTTATTTGTGAAGGAGATCATTATACCAAGGATTTTCCCCGACGATTTGAAATTATTCAACTTCTCAAAGGCTCCAAAGGGACTCCAGAAGTTCTTAAAGAACCATTCCCATCTCAGCAGACCCAAATGGGGGAACATCCTTCGCCATCTGCACCATTTGGGTCCCATGTCTTTATGATGAATGGTGCTGCACCTGTCTCAATTGCGACATGCTCGAAGGATTATGCCGGATTGCATCAGGCAGCTGGGAAGGAAGTTGTGGATGGCCCACCTCCTCCTCCTATCTCTGGTCCTTTGTAAATTGAGAAGCCTACTGCTGAACCTGTTGTGAGGCTGCCCTCTAAAGGTGTTTTGCGAAGATCTTTCTACAATCCAAATGCCCATGCCGCTCAGCACTACAGTATTGTTGAGGATTTGGCACAGGCGCCTTCTGCTATGTCCGCATTGGAAGTCCTTCAAAGTTTCCCTTCGCAACGAAAAGCTCTATTGTCTGCGATCGGTGGAATCGATCCCACTGATTCTAGTATTCTCACATTCGACCTAGAAAACTTTACCCCCCCCCGACTTCCGCATCAAATTTCTCTTGTGATCCAAGTCGGGATCAACGGCCTTAACATCCATAGGGCCATTGTGGATGAAGGTGCTTCTACCTATGTCATGGCATCTACCTGCTGGAAGGCCATTGGCTCTCCAGCTCTTTCATCGTCTCCCAATGCCTTAGAATCATTCAATGGTCGGGAATAAAAACCCCTGGGTGTTCTCGAGAGTTTGCTGATTACATTACAAGGGAAGACAGTCAACGTAGAAGTATAAGTGGTTGACGCCAAGATTAACTACAACCTGCTTCTCGGCCACAGTTGGACTCACGCAATGTTATGCATGCCATCCACCCTCTTTCGACTTCTTAAGTTCCCACATGAGGGAAAAATCGTTACCGTGGATCAGTTGTCCTTCTTCAACTCCACCTCTGAGAACAACGTTCCTTATGTGGATCAGATCCCCAATCCCCTTGACAGTGTAGGACCCGGTCTCTTCAAGGACCCCGTCCTCATGGGTATTTTTCTCGCGCCACCACCACACACCGTTCAAGTTAATATGATCTCTAGGTCTGACGACCCCTGGATCATCCCTTCGCCTGAACAGGTGACTGATTTTGGAGAATCGATGCCCTTAACTCTAGTAGAGATTAATTACTGTGAAATTGTCGCAGCATCCGATCCTCCTCCTCCTCAACATGCTCCTTCGAGCATGGATTTAGATATCTATTCCCAATCCCCCTGGCTCGGCGAGGCTGACTCAGATGATCCTCTTAAAGAGATCTTCCCTTCTGATGAAGCCATTGTTGAAACAATGTCTCTTGAGGAGCTGCTTTGGAGTGATGGACATCATCATTCCTCCTTCATGCCCAGCTTGGGGGAAATTTCTGATTGTCTAGAGCGTGATGTATCTAGTTATCCCCCTCTTGAGCCTCCTCCTTTGAGCTCACCGGAGCACAGTTCCTCTTCTTGTGCCAAGCTCCTAAAACAATGAAACAAGCTGCTACGAGGACAGTTCTTTTAAGTGTGTCAACCTCATTAAAATAATGAAACACGAGCCTGTTCAATTCGAGTTTTGGTATATTTAGATCAAATCTCTTATGTTTTCAACCTTCACTCCATTTCCTATGGACTGAAGCTTGGGGGGATTTTACCTCGAATTGAGACACCATGCTGGGGGCATGCCCGTCTTCCTCAAGCATAGCTTGTGTTTTAAGCTTGCATAAAAATAAAGTTCATTTCCAAGCATAGTTTGCATGTGTGCTTTTAAGCTTGCATAAAAATAAAATGTGTGATTAGATACATTTTGTGAACTTTTTCATTGGGCCGTTTGTTATGCAACTGATGCATTAAGAAAACATTGTATTAGAAATTTGCATAGCATATAAAAACATCATCATGTGTAAAAAGATCCATTCAGAAATAGATATATAGATATATATGTCGAATAGTTTTCAGTTTGTGTACATCACGTAAAATCAAAAAATATACATGTCTGTCTAATAATAGCCGGAGACAACATGTCTCTGAAAAATATATGCATGAAAAATCCCTAGATGTCTAATCAGCATGGTGCTCGTGGTAACATGTCACCGTGCGTACCAAGCGTCTCAGTAGTCGGTGGAGGCGACTAGGCACCCCCACCGTGTGTCTCTAATATGCCATCAGAACATCTGCTAGCCGGGCATAGTCTGGAATCCCCCGGGCAATGCACTCAAGGTTTTGGATCAGCTCTCCTCCCTCGGCACCCTCTGCCTGAGGGTCGTATGCGAGAGGAGTTCTCCGTGCAATAGGCGACATGCCGGCAGGTCTCTTTGGGCCAACACCTGCATACACATAGAACTGTTGTTAGAATAGGCATGTATCATGAAAATCATAAATCCATAAAAAATCAAAAAATAGTCATACCCAGCTCCTCGTCCCAGTCCTCCCCCTCCGGGAGCGGAAGATCTGGGTCTCCAGTGAAATCGGTCCCAGCATAGGGCCAATCCTCAACTACGATCAATTGAAGCCGTAACCATGCAAAGAACTCAGGCCTCCAAGACATCTGCTGGCCCCCTCCTAACCTGGGCATAAGTGCTGCCCAGCGAGCCATCCTCGGCTCCCTTGGTGTCGGCTCGGTAAATATTTCCCCTTGGCCCTGAAAAATGGGTAGTCGTTCCAAGATGAACGACACCAGAATGGAACCGTATCCAAACTACTTCAGTTTGGATTTTTTTTCACTTTTTTAGCTGTCTTTTGATGTTGGTTGTCATTGCGGTGGCCCAATCGAATAGTGTAGGATTCATGCACTCGGAGGCTAGTAGGAGCTGTGCCTTGGTTGCCTCATGCGGTGCCTGCGATCTCGTAGCCCGCATAATAGTGTGAAGCACTACTCTGAGTGCTAGGTCGCGGATAGTGTGGATGTCCACTTTCCCACTTTCCGATCCAGTCTGTGCCCCTAGGCACACTCTTGTCATTACCTATTCCATATTCTCTACAGAAGGTCTACTGCCTGTCATAATTGGCACTGGGCCTCTACGCGATAGTCCGGTTATGAAATAGACATCAGAGACCTCAAGTTCTAGCACTTGGTCCCGAAGTTTGAACACTTCCTCGTTTTCATCCCATATGTTGACCAAGTACTGTAATAGCTAAGGTTGAGCTCATAAGCATGGCGTGAGGAAGAATTTCTTGAGACCACAGTTCCAGAGTGCATTCATGCAAGCTTCATTTTGCATGGCCATTTCGTCTTCTTCTCCATGTTCCCTCTCTTTCCATTCAATAACCATTATGCCTGAATATCTGCATCAACATGATTAAAAATGCCTTGTTAGATCTCCGTTGCATTCAAAAATACAAATGGATGGCTCAAATTTTGAAAATTTAAAGCGAAAATCGCATTGCACCATTGGCACGACCCCTTTGTGAGTAAAAGTCCATTGGCGTGGGTCCGTGCTCGATACCTGTGCCAATAGGCCGAGCCCTAAAATTCCAAAGGGTTCCCCCCAGAGGTCAAATGCACAATGGAAATTCATAAAAAATGAATCAAAACAAAGCTTAAGGGAGCGCCTCTTACCTGGAATTGACGAGAATCTGAATGGTGTCCTATATCAGTCGCAATCACCGCCGCAAGTTCGCACACAAAAATACCATTGTTGCTCTCCAAATGAGGTAAAAAGTAAAAGTAAATGTGTTTTTACTATTTGTGGCATATTTATAACTTTTGAAGTAAAAATTAGGTTTTAAAAGTCATTTTTCTCAATATTTAAATATATTTTGTTGAAAAATGGATTTTACACTCGCTTTTATGTGCAGCAACAGGTTTTTTCCGCAGCTTCGACGGTGATACGAGTTGTATTTTATACTTTTTCGGACTCGGTAAAAACACGAAAAAGTCATTTTGGAGTCATCTTTCAGCTCTTTTCTAACTCTCTAAACATGAAAAGATCGCCGAGTCACTTGTCGTTTTGATATTGTTAAAGTGGTTACGAAATGACATCTACCTAGTATCTGTTTACCCCTTTTTCAGGCTGGGATAGATTATTTACGAAAAAGGAATACCCTAGCCTATCGCAACTAGGAGGTTTTCTCAGACATAGTTTTCTACCTTTTCGGATCTGAGGAACTATTTACGAAAAGGGACTGTTGGAGTTTACTTTTCTGCTGCCTTTTCAAACTCTCTAAATATGAAAATACACTGAGTTCTTCCTTTTTCAGACTCGTTAAACCTTGATGACATCAGATTCAGTCGCAATGACGATATTCGAGTTCCTCCTTCCTAGGGCTCGTTAAATGTACTAGGATGAATTTGTCCAAAGGAAGGACTTATATTACAAGCATATGCTATCCCCTTCAAGCTTTTTTTCAAAAATAATTGGGGTACTTGCCAGAAATGGTGGGGAAAATGGAACCAGTATCATCGTCGTGTCTGCAGTATGTCACTCTTGAACATGGCACTTGTCTGCATTTGTGTCGGGTTGGGGACATCTCATCTCATTTTCTGCTTGCCTCCGTGGGTTTGGGTAATCCATTTTGACCTCTCATCTGCTCTTTGCCTCGTCATCATGACCTCAGATCCTTTGATGTAAAATACTGCCAAATCCACTCTCGTGTTGCCGATATGTTCAAGAGAAGTTTACCTCTGCAAAGTTTCAACCTTCCTCTGACTCTCATTTGATCTTGATTCACAACACATTATGTTCCTTTGTCTCATGTCGATGATGTGGGAAAAAAAATGGCCCACCTTCAATCAAGGTCACTTCCTGTCGAATTCAGGTCATTATCCAGGAAGCTGATCTAGAGACTCCCTTCTGGTACCTTTGAGCCTGCATGCCTCAATGGAAGGTTCTTCGCATTCGGCACAAGGTTTTCATCATTGGCCTTCGATCGGATGATTCTGTGGGTGTTCGATGCCAGCTCATTGTTCACATGCTGTGGATTGTACCTATAGTACCTTGAGGGCCATTATCACTATTGGTGGTACCTCTCGCGTCTGTTAACAGCTTTCATCATTGGCTGGTAATCAGACGATGTTCTTGCATGTTCGACTTTAGCTCACATATTCACATGTTTGAACTTGTACTCTTTTCGGGTCGAGATGGAGCGCAAGACCCTGGATTTTATCTATTGGAATCCAGGCTGTGATTTTGTGGATTATTATGATTGGTTACATGGCTCATTGATTGGATGGTTGTGACCATACCTGATTCTATTTATTGATCCTTACTGGATGGCTGCGTCCATACCTTGGATCTGGATTATTGTATACTCTGTTATGGATGGCTGCGCCCATACCACATATATCATGTATTTGAGATATCAATTGTACTTCTCTACGCAGGTTTTCCAACGGCAGTGTTTTCATTTGGACACATTCTTGTAAAGCATTTCACCCCTCTCTCTTTTTTGGGCCTCATGCTTTAGGGGGCATCTGTTACACAGAAATTTGTCACTGTCCCTGCAATTCCCTGTCTCGCACATTGGAGGGCTTATTCCGTGACCTGTGAGCAGTGACATGACCTGAAACCACTTTCATGGCATCCCCCTAGACAAGGACATTCATTCCCCTGAAGACAATTCCTTGTGAAAAACCCTAAAAATAGCCTTTTTGTCCTTGGCACGACTAGATAGTTCAGTCCTCGCGCCAATGGGGGAAATACTCCAAAGAGGGCGCGCCAGCTGGCGCACTGTCACAGTGTTATACCTGTGCCAGGCTTATTAAGGAGTGTTTTTTAAAAATAAATGGCAGAAGATTGACTCCAACCAATTCCTGAACTAGTCTCTAAAATGAGTTGGGAGGTTTGGCTCTGGATCTCCATGTAGAGGAAGTAGTTTTCCACCTCTCATGGAAGCTTCCTTGAGCATAGGGCCAATCCCATGATTGTAGGGATCCCAACTCCCCTTCCACCATCTATATAAGCTTGCCATTTTCCTTTGAAAGCTAGTCTCCAAGAGCCTTCATAGCCTAAAGAATGCTACAAGAGCCTTGATAGTCCTCATAGAGCCAAATCAGTAGCAAGGAGATTATTGTCAAGACAACCGAAGAGAGAGGTTTGTCCCATTCCCGACGAGCTTTACCGAGACGTATTCCGCTGTCGACCCGTCGAAGGAAGATCCAGCGTCAGAGCTAGGTTGTATCTTTCTTTGTATTAATTAATAATAAGCGACTTTGGTTATGGTTCCACTCGTATTGTTCATACTTTGTGATCATGAGTTGTATCTTCTCTGAATGATACATAATTGCATATATTGGGTTTTACGCTTGTGTGTTCGTCGTGTTTCTTGTATGTGTAGGTGTTCGATCGCGACAAGTGGGAGAATTGTGATCTGCCGGAGCAAGGAAACGGGAGCACTACCTTCTCTACGAACAACAACATTGGACTTAAGGTAGGTCTTCTTCACAATTTGGTCTATTTCAATTAGGAATTTGCGCCTTAGCGTGATACGATTGTTGCTAGACCCGATCTGGGCTAGTAGGGATCACCTCTGTCCGCAGAGGGGATTTACCTCTACAGCAAATGGGAATAAGGATAGGTCTAGGGAGTAGGGATTAGGGTAGGAAAATTTAGGGAGATGAGGGAAGGGGTTAGGGAAATGGGGGGTGATATGAGGTCAAGATACTTACGGAGTTGAAAATGATAATTGGATTATAGGTTTGGGGTAGTGGCTGCCTATGAATTTTAGTGGCCTAGGACTTAAGGTTTTATGGGGATGGGGTTTAGAAATTAGGAAAGAATAGTGTAGGGGTAGGGATGGGTGTAATAGTGATGGATGAAGGTGTTTTGGGGTTTATGGGTAGCAAATTTATAGTGAGGGAGTGATAATAGGGTTTTCCACAAGACACTTAGCTAATTTTTCTTATGAATAAAAACATATAAAAGTGACATTTAAGACAACAAGGAGGTGAAGATTTTGTTTCACTTTCTTGATAAAGGAGAAAAAAAGCATTTTCTGAAAGTTTGATAGAGATTGGATGTGTTTTGATGCTTCTAGTGCTCATTGGGAAAAAGCACAGTGCCTTGCCTAGGAGCACAATGCCTAAGGTAAAAAAGGTAGTGCCAAACACTCTAAGTGCAGTGCCTGTTGCCTACACAAAGCGCCAAGAAAAATTTCACCTTTGACACTGAAATTTGACCTTTTTTGGCTGAGGGAGTGCAAACTCGACCTTTGGATGTGCAAATGTGTTTGAATGGGATGTCTAAGTGGTATTTATACATCATGAAATTGATGATTTGGGCCTTGGGATCCACTTTCTTCCTTTACATTCACTTTGCACTTTACACTATACCTTTCACTTGACTCTTTCTTATGAAAATTTGATCTTTTGATGACCTTTGAGAATTATTTGAATTTGAATTTTTTTTACTTTGGCATCTTTGGAACACTACATCTTTGGAACACTAAGTTAGTAGCTCGGTATGGTGAAATTATTACATTTTGAATGACATAAAATTACATAATTAAAATATAAAAAAATTACATCTGAAAACCAAAATTACATGCTGAAACAAGAAATTTTCTTCACAAATCATCTTCATATGAGTAAGAGATGTTATTGGATCACCCTTTACTTGCTGGTCTTATGCAGTGGATATGAAGTTTTATTAAACCTTGGAAACCCTAATGACCTAATGGTAACCTTGAAAAACCCTAAAAGACCTAATGAGACCTTGAAGGACTGAATTTCAAGATGACATGACTGATATTGACTTTATGGATGGTGTATAGTCAAGAAGGTATGAAACTATGGAAAAAATTAATCAAATGTGGGGAAGAGTGATGTTTTTGGACTAGGGCTACCATCAGTGACTAATTTTTTTCATGAACTAGTGGAATGAATAAAAATTTCTGAGTGAGACTCCTAAAATGATATGAAAAGAGGATTTTTGATCATTTATGGCAGGATGCAAATACCGACACTAACAATCCCAATATATGGTCAGGTGGTATGTTGATGTCCCTGACTTGATTTGATTTGCATATGTTAACAAGAGCTCTTTTCCTATTATGTTATATGTTTAAATTTACTTGTTATTATGTTGCTATGATGGTTGTTCCATTATTGTTATCTTTATGGTTATATGATGGTTATTAGTATGGTTTTATGACAGTCTTGAGTTATGGCTATCATCAGGTTCTGGTTAGTAGATGAAATGTTAATGAATGAATGGCCTAATAAATGATAATGCAACTAATGTGAGAAGTGATCATACCTTCTTGACGAATCTTAGATAAGTATGAGGTCCCTCTGTTTAGATGTGATTTTATGACCTATACTTTACATTTTCATGGTGTGTTTGACATAATGCCTATCATGGTTAGGATGAGTCAGGTCCTATCCTTGTTCAAGTTTTGCATTAGAGTCATTGTCTTATTTTTATTTATCATTTCTGAGAATTTCATCAAGTTCTGGGCAAAGGCCCAAGTCCTAGCCCTGAAAAAGTGGCTCAGATTTCGGGGTTGCTGGCATAGAACTCCCTGAAAAAGACTATAGTCGCATGGAGGCCTTGTTGTGAGAGGGATTGCAAGGTTACAGTTGCATGGAGGGTTTGTCATGGGAGTGAATGGGGGTCAAGATCAATCATAAGGCAAGTTAACTCAGGGTTTGGGCACTATTGTCCTCTGATATAATTCAAGGTCAATTAATCATGCCATAGCATTTATAATATTTTGTTTGTTTTGAATTGGGTTTTTGGGTGACTAATGTATTAAGGAATTAAGAACATATGTATTTAAACTTTAGATAATATTAATTATTAAGAAAAGGGTTGTTTCTTTACTTCAAACGATGATTTAAGATTCCATATGTGAAGGAAGAAACTGTAAGAAATTATGATAAGTTAATTATTCAGATTGAATGTTTAATTTATCATAAGTGTGAAAGACTGTCAAATAATGTTAAACAACTTAATAAAATATACTTAACTTTATGAAGATGCTGACAATTAATTGATATAGAGGGACTGATAAAAACATATAGTTCAATAAGTCATCCTCTAAAATGGATTATAACTTTAGAGGATTTAAGATAGACTGAAACACAACTTTTTATTACCTAATTATCTTCATAAACATCAAATTTATGCAGAAAACAAAATGAAATGAATACTTGAAAACTTACAAGAGAACAAACTAATTGAAATAAATCCAAAATCCTTTTATTATCATCAATGATCAAAGCTCATACACTTCTACTTACAAATGCTCATGTAAGGGTGCAACCCTTAATAACTCGAATGGGGAGTTATTTATACTAGTTTCTATCACTTAGAAGTATCTAAAACTGATTACAAAAATAGTATCAAATTGTAGGAAAAAAAAACTGATGAGTGATCTGTTACTATCTTTGAGGAAACAATTGATGATGTGGCCCAAAAATTTCTGCTTTGTTGGAATGTTGTTGGAGACAAAAAATTTACTTGATGGTTTCACATAGGTGATCCCATATTTCCTCACTTAGAATTTCCATATTTACCAACTTCTTGAAAACTTCACCTACTTCTTTGTACCTTTCAAAAGTACGTTTGTCGATGAAGATATGTTTGATTTCATGTTTTATAATCAAATCAAAATCTAAAGCTTCTAGAAAATCTTTCCCTGTCACATGGCCTTTAATTCCTGCAGAATTTTCTTTGTCAATTGCAATGGTGTAAAGCTTTTTTCAATACTCCTCCAAGTTTATCAACTTTTCGTTAGGAGCTACTAGTCCAGGCAATCCTCTCTGGTTCAACAGGTTAAACCTAGTGTGAAATCTTTGGACAATAATGTCCAAATTTTGACACTTAGTTTCCAATTGGTTTAGTAAATTCTTTTTCTGGAATACTTTCTTGATTTATAGGATAGTAGTTGTTCTGTCTGAAATGTTGATCTACTCCAACTTTGCTCTGCTTTTATATTTAGTACCTTGATCATGTCTAATGTCTCTATTGGTTTCTGTTTGAGTGTTGCATTCTCTTTTTCAATTACTATCATGCATTTGTTAATTAATTCCTGCTACTAAAAAATAATTTGTATGGATGGCCATAATTCTGTCGTTGCTTGACTTATTTATGTCCATATGCCCTCCTTGGCTTGGGCCAAGGTGTCTGCCATGAGTAGCTCACTTTCTAGGTTCTGAAATTTTAGTCCCAATATATGAGACTTCTGCATTTCTTCCATGTACAAGCTATCATTTTTTATCTTATGAGTTTCCAAGGACTTGAATTTCTCTAGCAACTTCTCATTTTCCTATTTTTGTATGGCCAAATCTTGCACTAGTCTCACTTAATCCCCTGTTATCGATGTAGATTCCATAGTTGTTGATGAAGAGCTCCGCTCTGTACCTGCAACTACAATTGGTACTATTGTAACTGGGATCATAGAAAGCTGAGCTAACTTTTCTTTTTCTTTGAGAAGTCCTTCGATATACTCCTCCATTTTCTTTATCTGAATGTTCTTCTCATTGATGAGTTTGAGCATCTCTTCTCTATTCTGTTCACTCTCCTCTATTTCCTTTGTCTGTGGGTTTTCTGTGGAAGTATCTTTAGCTGTTTTTGCAGAGATGTAATGTCTACATTTTTCTTCTTTAAAATTTCTTCTCCAACTTCACAATCTTTTGGTCATACCCGATCTTAACCACAATGTATTCTAAAGACTTTAACTTGTTGTCTTTAACTAAAGAAGAGAGTTTTTCTATTTTAAGCTGTGACTGTACATTTGATAATGTTTTTATTAACTTAGATAAATTCATAGCTGTATTAGTCATGGTAGAGAAGAGCATCTCTCTAGACTGTATATGCATATCCATCTGATCTATTGGATGAATCTGGTTAGCATCGAAAGAGAAAATGGTCTTCTTATAATCTGATGGAGAATTAGGAAAAGGAACTTGGGCTTGTAGGAAAGCCATTTTCATCCTTCCCTTTTCACTATAAAAAGCAGAGAGAAGTCTGTGCTGTGATGTAGAAGTATTCTTCCAAAACTGACTGTATACATTAGACTTCAATGTTCCATTTTTCTGTTTAATCTCCAAAAATTTGGAGAATATGTTTTGGTAATATAATGAAATGGTTCCCATTGATTCAATGATCTCTAGAGGTTCTTGAGTGGGTGAAGTAGATGATGGAGTACTAGGAACACTCCCTCCTGTTGATGTAGACACTTCTGGATCTCCCAAATCTATAATTTCTGGTTCCTTTTGACTCTTCTCTGTAGAAATTATTAAGTCAGTCTTTAGCTTCTATTACTGGACTATCAATTCTCTAACCAAATCCACAGGGGTTGATGTTTCTTCCCTTGATATTTTCTATTGTTTTCTTTGGGAATCTGGAGTCTGCAAAGTGGAAGTATAAAGGATATTTTCGTCTTCTTCCTGCAATGTATTTTCAGTCCACTGCTCCTGATTCATAAACTTTTAATTTCAGGCCTTGGTTTATTATTATATGGAGTTGTTTTTAATTCAACTCTTAAAGTTGAAATAATACTAAAGGGATCATAAGACTAGGTGAAGCTTGGCTAAAAATTCATATTTTTTAACATAGCATCTACCTCAATACCAGATGATTTGGTATTGCAAATGAAAGAACCAATCTTTGAATTAATCTTAAACTGTGACTTCCTTTTCCCTGAAATAAAGTGTAGATCATCCATATTAATAATCTGCCTAATATATTCCAAAGAGAAAATTCTCATTGGAACATATTTTGGAAATTTATATGGTGCTAACTCACAACCATATATCCTAATCTTAGTGTATTCTGGTATAAATACCAGTCTCCAGTTTTAACGTGGTCACTCAAATGAATGATTCTTTTAATGTCCTAACCAATTTTGGGCTCATTCTGGTTGCTAAGAAGTTGTGCTACTAGATGGGTGAATGAGTCAATGAAATCTGGAAAAGAGAATTTGTCTAAAATTGACCTAACCATCTCTGTCCAATGAATTACTGATTGGTTGACTCCCTATTCATACTTCTTGTTGAGTGTAATAGGAAGTGAATCTACTTAATGAAATAGAAACATATGTATAAGTATAGAGGTGTACTTAAACATTCCTTGGGTTGCTAAATTCATCAATTTCTCATGTATATTATCAGACAAAAATTGATTGTAACTATACATGAATGCAGGTTGATGATCTTTGGAAAAAATGAATAAATATCCAAGGATGGGTTCATCTACTATCTTGTCGTCTCAATATCCTAACAAGCAAGACAAAAGAGAGATAATGTGTTTGGTGGCTTCAAGGAACATGGAGGATGTATAGGGTGGGTTTCTATTTGTTAATTCAACATCATTAGGTAGAAATGTTTCAAAGATTTGGGATCTTTGAGGGAAAGTAAGTTTATGGTACAACTCCATAAGAGTTGCTTGAGAGAAAATGCTTAAGGATTTATTCTGAGAGATTAAGAGCATACTGTTTATGGTCTCTGCAGTGATGGATATCAAAATGTTTCCATTTCGAGCCACCACTTCTCTTTTAATGGGGTCATATATGGTTTGATACCAGGTGACCAAGTTTGAAAAGTAATGGGTTTGAGGGAATGAAAAGAGGGGCATAAGGGATTCCCACAACTTTATATCATCTTGCTGATCGAGGTATTTTTGTTTCAGCCACAGGTGCAATTCATGGAATTCAAATTCGCACTCTATGTCAACAATTTTGAAATAAGAGTAAGCAAGGGGGACGTGGTCAAGATCGACCAGGGTAGTAGTGGGAGGGTTTTCTTCAGTGGTATGCTTTATTCTCTTTCCTTTTGGGGCCATGTTCTCTGCAGAGGGAAAAGAAGAAGGATAACAAGGATGGTAATTCTCTGTGTGGCATGGTGAGAAATGTTTGAAAAAGCGGCACAATTCTTCTCTAAAAAACCTGCAATCCAACATAAAACAATGAATAAAGCAAAAGTGATAAAAGGAAGGGCGAGGCTTTGTTTATAACAGTGGTTGGAATGCCATTATGAGATGATTGTTTGAGAATGTGACTGTAGTTGTTAAATGCCAACAACATAGGAGTTGGGTGCTAAAACGGCTAAGGAAATGGCTAGGGAGTGGGTCTAATAGGAAAGATGGCATAACGATAAGGAGGAGAGTCGCAATAGAATGGAGAGGCGACAGTGTTTTATTCGGTGTTATGAAACAATTAGGAAGAAAAGCCAAAAAACGGTTTTCAAAGGGGGTAGGCAGTGGTTTATGGTTTTGAGTGGGGTGGGGGGGGGGGGGTGCGAAGTATCGTGGAGGCGACACGTAGGGAGGGCCCACTGTCAGGAAAAAAATTTTTCGGACCCCCCGCCACCCGCCGTTAATGGGAAACAAGCAAGGGGGGTGCGAAAAGGCTTCCCCACCATTGATCTGGTGGGGAAGATATCCGCCCTTGAAAGTTGCTCAGGCGATAACAAAACACGACAAATGATTTTGTATTTTAGCTGAATTAGGATAAAAACACGCACTTGCTTATTACAATAAGGATTAATTTCTCAATGAAGCATTTAATAAAAATAAAAACATTTAAATTGTAATTTAAAACCTTGTCACATTTAAATAGGCAAATATTATTCAAATATATTTAAAACTAAGCAAATCAAATTTTTTATTTCTTTCCTAACATTTTTCAACAATTTTTCCTTCATTTTTTAGGGCAACTATTCCTATCATCTTCTTGATATGAATAAGTTATTTGTCATGAGTCCTAAATTTTTTTTATTTTTGTCTCTTCATATCCAAACTTAACATTTTTAATTTTTATTTTTTTTTCTAAAAATACTATCTTATCAAAACCAAATAATGTTACAACAGGCACCTGGAGTGGTTAGTTAGTGCTTGGGGGTCCTGTAGCTCCTGAGGAAGCTTAGTTTGGTTTTGGTTTATTGATTCCACTTCCTTAAATATACTTGGGGAGTTAAATCATATAATAGTAACTCTTCGTCACATATTTACCTCAGTGGCCCAATTAGCTCGGGTAAGTGTGGGAGGAGGCAATTACAAGAATGATGAGCATGCGGGCTAATAGGTCCAATGAAATCAACTGCCCGTTTTTCAAATGCTTCAAGTGCTCAAACTGGATGCAAAGGTATCTCATCTCGTCGAGATGGTAGACCAACCCATTAAAAAACATCACATTGCTTTACATATTCCTTGGCATCCTTAAATAAGGTTGGCCACCATAGACTAGGTTGTAAGACCTTCCGAGAAATATCTTTTCCTCCAAAATGGCCTCCTGCAACACCTGTGTGACATTACCATAAAACATTGTCCCTCTCATGATCCAACACACTCTCCTTAGAATATGATCGATTCCCATTTTATACAATTGGCCCGTGATCAATTAATAATTAGCGACACGAACAACCATATGTTATTTTTTAGTGGGTTTATACTCTTATGGACATTGACCTATTGCGAGAAACAATGCAATATCCTCCAAGTAGCCAGGAACAACTTCAATGTGGAATAAGTGGTCATCAGGCAACTAGTGGTCATTTGAACCTCCTGATTCTCCTAATTGAAGGTGAGATAAATGATCTGGCCCTAAATTTGATCTTCCCAGCTTAACAATGAATTCAAAGGTAAACTCCTAAAACAAAAAAATCCATTGACATATTCTTCCTTTAAGCACTGACTTATTAACCAAGTATTTCAACGTTAAATGGTCTATAACAAGTTTAAATGGACCTCCAAGTAAATAGTGTCGGAACTTGTGGAGTGAATACACCATAGAAAGAGCTTCTGTTTCTGTAGTTGTTTAATTCTCCTTCGCAATAGAGAGTTTTCTACTCATAAAATATATGGGACTATCCATGTTTCCTTCTCCTGATTGTGTCAAAATAGCTCATAATTCAATTCCAGATGTGTCGATATGAACATGGAATTACTTGTCCAGTTGGGATAAACCAAAATGGGCATATTTGCAAGTTTCCCTTTGAGTGTGTCAAATGCAAAATCACATTAAACAAACCAAACAAACCTCTATGATTTCTTTAAAATATTCTCCAACATTGTGGTGATTAGAGCATAATTCTGAATGAACTTGTGGTAATATCTAGTGTGTTGCAAATGCTTCACAATAATTGGTGGTGTAATATTCAATATAACCACAAATTTGGCTAAGTATACACATACCACTTCCTTACACACTATGTGACCCGATAACGTCCAAAGGGAATGAAAAAAATGCATTTCTTCAAGTTTAGAGAGACTTGAAGCTCCCTACATCTTTCAAACATAACTCTTAATAGGCAAGAATGATTCTTTAGCAAATAGTAAATTGTTCAATCATCCATGTAGACCTCAAGAAATTTGTGAATATAATCTTAAAAGGAAACTATCACAATTTTTCAAAAGACAATAGGAGCATTCTTTAGTCTAAACAACATGAAATTATATGAATAAGAATGCCATTTGGTGTTAAATGTGATTTTCTTCTTATATTCCTTGATAATATTGACCCGGTGATAACCAAAAAATAAGTAAAACTAAGCCTCATTGCCCACAAGATTTTCCAAAACTTCATCGTTGAAAGGATTGGGGAATGGGTCATGTACACAAGCATTGTTAAGACTTCTATAATTAACAACACCCTAATCTCCTGTGAGGCATTATTATCTTGGATGACAATGGGACTTATCTGTTTAGCCTCATCAATCAGAAATATAAGTTTGGAAGCCAACATCTTTTCAATATCCTTCTTCAGTTTCTCTTTTACCCTTGGGATTAACCTGTAAGGTCAATGTTTAACTGATTTCCCATTCAGTTTCAATGGTATATTCATCTCCCTAAGATCTCCTTAAATATATTTTAATTATAAAACTGAAGCAAGAAATAAATCATCATACTCTTTAAGCAAATCAAAAACCTATTTGGTAGTCTGATCATCCCAGTAGTCATCGATAGAAGAAAGCTTTGATTTCTCTTCAATTCCAATATTTAATTTTTTTCAGCTTAAGTGGTTACAGATGTGGCGCATCAATAACATGGTCATATTTTATCTCTCATTCCACTTTGGATTCCTTAAAAGATAAATTTCTTAATTCTTCTAAATCATCATCAAATTCTCTATTAATTTTCCCACAAGTTATAGCTTCATGAAACCCTGACTCATATTGATGTGAAAAATCTCCATATATGTTGCATTCTGTCAGACCACTCCAAGCCAAGAATAACACCCTTTTTATAGCCTTGAGAGCTTCAAATATCTTCTCATAAATTTCATGGAATGAAAAATATTTTCAGAACTAATCATCCATCGTATCCCAATCCGTTGTTTGTATTTTTGTCTGCTCCTTCAATTACCAACCTTGTGGAATAATACCTAACATATGAATGAATTGATGCATCCACATCGTAATTGATACACCCACATCTATCTAAATGGAATGATAACTCTGTATATGCTTTTGCGAGCTAGTACATCCATCATAAATGAGAATATTTCTAGAGGTTTTTTTCTGCAGGAAAGAATCTATGTATCATAGTAGTTTTAAAAATACTCCAATCATGAAGTTGGTCATGATGAAATTCCCACCAAATTTCAAGGGTTTCCTCTAAAGAAACATTCATTAAATAAATATTTTTACCTTCTTCTATTCCGGAATCAACTTCTTAGATAAAATTTACAACAGATTCAGTGCCATTGAAAAGAGGATAATTGTGTACCTCAGTACCGATCCAATGGATACATCTGAAATTTTCACAATGTCATGAATGAAGCTTGTGATCCCCTTGCTACAAATAAGTCATCACAACATCAAACCATAACTCTATGCTTTGGACACTTCTCATGCTTTTGACCGTCATGGGGTTTGTTAGCCTACACAATATTCCAAGGTTGAAAGGAGATCGACGGAGGTAACCTAAAACCAAGATTTTAGTTTGGTAAGTAGCCCTACCAAACCAGAGAGGGATGTCTATATGAAAATCACAGCCAAGGAATTGACTGTTACAAGAATGGATTTTGTTATCACTCCCCCCAACTTCCCAAGGCTAAGAGTGGGATTGAAGGAAGGTAACCACATACCAGGCTTTAGGTTAGGTAGCTATCCCTACCACGACCAGAGAGGGCTCTCTCATTGTCACTTTGTAGTCAATGGATGATTGAATATCTATTTATCTTAGGCAAGGTATGAAAGCTTAGTAAATAGGATTTTTTTTTTATGTTTTGAATGTTGGATAGGAATGCCAGTGAGGAGGCTAGGTCTAGGGTTTTTAGGTTTGAATTTCAAGGTCAATTTGCAGGGAATGTGTGACACTAGGTAGGTAGCTTGAAAGCATGTTTAATTGGTAATTTAGTATAGGATGAAGTGATAGAAAGTTTTAATGAGCATTGAGGTCAATTATTTCATTTAGAAGAACATAGACATATCATGTAAACCTTGTCTAAGACATAGCATGAACATACATGATTTTTACTTATAAACTTACAAGATAAACACATGGAAGCATGTATCTAAAAGAGGAAAACATATCATTCAACATTATTAGATAAAAATATAAAGAAAGAACAAATTCTCCAATGCATACCACATGATTCTCAACACAAGTTCTGCAAGACTATCTTTGATTTCATTCCAAAAGGCTTGTACAATAGCTTCTCTGCAAAAAAAACTATCCCACCAAAAAAAGACTAAAGTGGGTCTACTTATAGAAAATATGACCAATGAAACCTCATAGGGTCGAAATGACATCCAAAATTCATCATAATTACATGATATGAGTCACTTCCGAGATTCTAGGGAGGTTAGAAACCATTCCCTCAAATTCAACTAATTACTAGGAGTGTGTGTCCCCCACATTAAATTACATGTATACTCATGATAAGAGGAAAAAACCGACACAATTACTCCAATTCCAGCTCAAAGGACATCAAAACCTCGAAAATCTGACTTTTTCTGGGCTTGACAAGCATCTTGAGGAAGCCTATGCAGGTGCGTAACACCTTTTTATAGATGCATAATAGAATTTTGCAACCAATTTTGAGGCACTTTTGGGAGTCCAAATCCAATTCTGGAAGATAGGTCAACTAGACCCATGTATCTATTTTCCATAACATCTTAAATTTTGAAAAACAAAGCACAGGAAGGCCTCCAAAAGTTCATTCTCCCAAGCTTACTACAGATGCGTAACAAGGCCTCCAAAAAAGTGGCAGAAGCATAGAAAATGGGTGGTTTTTTGGCCTTTTTCCGCAAAATTATAGATTGCCATGCAAAAAGGGTTCCTGATATGTGATGTACTCATCAAAATGCACCCAACCATATAAGCCATTCATCATTTGGATTCCCCTAAAACAAGCATAACAAATTCTTGTTATGCATCTATGAGGAGAGAATTTCCAGATTTGTGCAAAAACCACAAAAAATACCAAAATTCTTCAAAAGTTCTGAAAATTTGTTTTGTAGCACCTGTGAGTGATGCGCTAAACAACCAATGAAGCTTCTTCCAACATATTTAAGCTATCCTTCTCTTTGAGATTCATTTGAGTTTCTTTTAACCTTTTCTTCACTTGTTTTAGCCTTATTTGTGAAATTTTGTTCCTGGCACAATAGTGATTTCCCATGTGTCTTTGGAGTTTATTGTCTCTCTAGGATCTCTTCAAGAGCTTCTCCAAATTTTCATTTACCCTTCCCAACTAACACTCTTTTTCTTGGCTGATCTCCATGGATATAAACTCATCAAAAGTCAATTGTTGAGGTGGATGAGATGACTGCCTTTCTAGCTCCAATGCCCTCTTGAGGCCTCTTTTCTTTGACCTTCTTGGCTATGTTTTAGTCTCCATGTCCTAAATTTGATCAAAATCTATGATTTTCTTACCTTTACCTTTATCTGCCTCTAGGTATAGCTTATGTTTTCTTTGTATTAGCTGCTTCACCTTCAATTGCCAATTCTATTGCTGTAGTAGGGATGCCATGGCATTAGTCTTGCATAATTTGAACTTAAGCTTTGAAATCTCTGCATCTTTCTCTTTAATGACCTCCTCAGCTGATTTGACTTCAACCTCTAATCATTCTGGTTCACTATGTTGGTGCAAAGGTGTTTCATCTTGATGCATGAGAGGTTCCTCCACTATTTCACTTTGCTCGACAATAGTGTCAAGTGTAGGTACACTTCTAATATGTTTAGGTGAAAAGACTTGTCTCTTTCCCTTCTCATAGGTGTGAGTGACCTCGAAAACACTAGGAGTCTTTGAAATCTGAGTTTGCATGCTGGAAGAGCGAACCTCCATCAGCTGTGTTGATAGTGATGGTGATGGTGTGCTATGCATGGTAGGAAGACTAGTGGTGGGCGCTGCTGCTACTCTCTCCATGAAGGTTTCCCAAGTCATGTTGATTGCCGAAAGGTGATGCAACACAATGAGTTTGACTAGACCATGTTGGAAAAGACTTGGGTAGTGATCTTTGTTTTTACTCTGTATCTTCTCAGTCATTCTAAGCAAGATTCTGTACAAGTAATGTGGCAATTCAAGTGATTTGGTAGAGGTGAAATGCATCAAAAACATGATATGGTACTTATAAAACCTTGAAAATATCCCTTCACATGTGAAATACCTCATTATTAACCTCATCAAAGAGAATATTTGTCAAGGAGGTGTCGGAAAATGTACTGAGGTTTCTCTCTAGCATGGGGTTTGAGGAACATTTTGTAATGTTAAAGGTCTATGTCCATGCCCTTAAACCACTTCTGCCCATGACTAGGTATACTAGTTGTAGAAGAAATCACATCTTCTCATAGGTTACACTCCACACCTGCAATGATGGTCTTTCCCATATTTATATTAGTGGAAAATAAGCTTGTAAGTTGAAGATGATATCCTCCCTCCATAATCTTCTCACAGAATCTCAAACATCTAGTCCTCTCAAAAAATATTTTGGCCAAGGGTGAAGCAGTGATTTATTGCATGGTGGAAGGCTCAAATATTATGTGGTTCCCACCCTTGAGAATTTTCTTATCATTCTCCATAATGTCTATCAGTGAAAATATGAAACCATATTGTGTAGATGAAATGGATATGTGTAGTGAAATTTTGAAAAACAGAGTATAGGGATGGGGTAGGCTTGGAGGGTTAGATGAAGGGTTTTGAAGCCAAGGAAAATTATGAAATTTTTCAGGAGGTAGGATTGTATGTTGGCTCCATGATATGAGTGAAATTAGGTGAAGTGGATGTGATAAAAGTGGTCAAATGAGGGAAACACAGGAATTTCCTAGTTTAACACTAGAAAATTGGCAAGAAATAAGGGTTTGGGGGAAAGGATTCTTAGGAAGGGTATGGATGGTGAGGAATGATAGTATAATGTATGTGGGAGGTGTATGATAGTTTTATATGAGAGGGTTATGGTTTAGTGTAGTGAACTCACTCCATGATAGGAAAAAGATGAGAATGTAGTGGGAGAGGAGGTAAGCAAAAGAATCAATGAGATTCCTTGTAAAATGACATTGAGAGGATGTTAGAGTGTCCACTTAATGATGTATAGGATTTAGAAACCCTGTGCCATGATCCTTTAGCTTATTTTAGTGATTTATATACCAAAAACCCTATGCATAGCATCTCTTCCAGATGCGTAACACAATCTACATATGCATAAAAACCTTTCTAGATGCGTAACATCAACCTCCAGATGTGTAACATCAACCTCGAATTGTGTAACATAAGCCTATTGGGAGAAAATTTGTTAATCTTATGCAAACCCTCGGCCACTATGGAGTCAAATGGGGGTAAGAGAGGAGCTCTACCACACATGAAAAGAGAAGAATGAATTGAATGAGCCTCTTTTTTCATTTTATAAGCTTTTGAAATGACTTTTTGTCCTCTAGTGAAAACAATAACTATGAAGATAGTTTTGCCTTTTAGAAATCCTTTGATATTGAATTTTTTTTTGAAATAAGACAACTTGTCTTAATTTATTCTCCTAAGTATGCTAACTCCCTTTATAATACTTATATGATGGAAATGAAGGATTGCTTACCTTTTTTTATGACAAATTGGAATTTTCAAAGGCAAAATGAGGACACCTAAACAACACAGCTAGATGGAGATGGAGTGACTGACCTAATACTCTAAATGACAATGAGTGACATCAATTTTGAGATGATGATGGCCATGGATGGAATTAAAGGAGAAAAATTTGTAGACCATATGCAGTGACCAAATTTTTTAACCTAGGACTACTAGCAAATAAACTAAAAGAGAATATTTGGTCACTGAACATATTGACACTAACATTGGTTCCAGCTGGGGATGGCTTCTCCTCCAGGAGGTGTCAAGAAAACTGTAGATTAGGTAGCCTTATCCATTGGGCGATGGAGTCAAAAAATGGAAATAAAAAAACTTTGGAAAACTTGAAATGATGAAATAAAACTGGAAATGACTTTGACTCTGACTTAACATACTTATGGCAACAGAACATCAGGATCTTAGGGCCTTCACCTCAGGCTTCAAATCCTGATGATAACCACCCATCTACTAAAGATATATATACAATCATGTGATATTATCCCTCCAGTTTAACCAATCCAGCAAATGGCTACTAAATTGAATCCTGCTCACTTTTTCCTCAAGCAGGCAAAAGGAACAAAAGATGGGAAACTCAAAGTGTCCACTTAACATGTGCTCATGATATATAAATACAAGAAGATTCATCTTCCCAGATTGCTGCAACAAACTGACCAAAGGATCATGAAGAATATGTAACATAAGATTTTCTAGATTATTTAAAATAGGAAAACAAACCACCTTCCAAAATGTTGGTTTTTTTATGTGCCAAAATTGATCACCTTCATCAATGAATGCTGCTACATCGAACTTCATTACTCGCTGTAATAAACTAGAAATAGGGTCTTAAATAATATTAGGAGAGAGGGAAGTTTGCTCTTGAAAATATGCGTTTGAAGTAGCCATTTATCAAAAGAAAAAATGTGCAAATCCATAGGATCGAGGACAAACTCCTCTTCTTCAGCAGTCTCTTCAATTTTTGAACTTGGAGGAAGATCATCATTTGAAAAAGGCTCTAAACAACCTCTTATTTTTTCACTACTTTCCTGCAACTTATGATGGTCAATTAAAAGCCTAGCATCTTCAAAATCTGAAGGTACATGAATATCTCTTTCGAAAAATGTATTCAGGAATAATACTTCATGTGAATCTGAATTAAGAGTTTCTAAAGTAGTAGATTCATTAGATATTTGCAAAAGATTAACTTTAATGGAATATTCAATAACTAGTACAACAAGATATGATTCTATGTCACATATCCCTTTAATCCCATCATCTTGGGTGGCATTCTCATGCTACTGAAAGTAATATTTTCAAAAGGATTTGTAACCTGATTTTCCTCGATCATTGACCGAGAAGATGAATAAACCGATGGATTGTTAATTTCATTTTCTTGTTTGAAAGAGTTCCCATACTCCTCATCATGAAAATACATACAAGGTTATAGAAATTTGATAAATTCATGGGATATAACTTGACTATTAGGATGCATATTTGTTTCATCTTCAAGCAAAGAAGGAGTTGATGTGTGTTGTGAATGATCCTTTGTATCAAGGCAGCTAATCTTTGTTATTTTCTGTTGAGAATAGAATTCATGAAGTGCCTCTATGATCTCATAATCTAGACACTCTTCATCACCAAAATCCTCTTCAAGGTATTGAATGAAAACTTCACAAGTCACAAAAATATTTGAACAACAAGAATGAATGGCAAGACTCTCCATAAAAATCAAAGAATTTTGTGTGGAAATATTTCAGAGAGAATAAGGTACCTGGCTTCAACCCTTCATACCATGATATTTCTTTCCCTTTATTAAGTCCCTATATTAATAGACTATAGTGTAGTCCCTTATTATGTTAGTGTAGCCCCCCTTATTGTTATTGTTGTACCTCTGTAACCCCCATATTGTTATTATTGTGCCCTTAAATTATTATTGTTAGGTCGGCTAGGATTACATTGTGGCCCCATGGACTCCTATATATAGAAAGGAGGTTTTGTAATTTGTATCATCCAAGAATTATTCATTCATGTAATGTATTGGAGGTTTCCCCCTCAAAGTGTCTCATTTCTAAGGCATTGATATCTCTTTTCTTCTATTTTTGGAGCTGGTTTCACAACATTTGGTATCAGAGCTTTGGGATTCTAGGGTTTTGCTGCTCCAAATAGGTCAATGTGGAATTTTCGCTATACCTTTTTTTCTACGAAGGTTCAGAATTTGAAATTTTTAGAGTACGAATCCAAAATATTGAGGAACATTTTTGCAAAATTTTAGACCTTGGTTCGCAATATTTTCGTAGATATGATCTGTGCAAGTTAGGTCATTTTGCAGGCTCCTGAATTTAACCTAAACAGGTCATCGCGGTATTTTCGTAATAAATTTTTTTCTACAAAGGTTCAAAAGCTGAAATCCTAAGGAACATCTTCGCAAAATGTCAGATATTATTTTGCAATATTTTCAGAGATATGATCTGTGGAAGTTAGGGATTTTTGAGGCTTCTGAATTTCATCTCAAAAAGGTGATCGTGAGAAAATATTCATAGCTCTCTCTATGAGCATCGGATTGGAATGATATAAAATGTAGCTACAAATACATAGACTGTAGTTTTTGGTCGATCAATTTTAGAGCCAAAGGAGGAAATAGTGACACCTGGCAAGTCGTACAAGTTCGCTCTACTGAACCAGTCCAAAATTGGGTCATTGTGAGAGATTGGACATAACTTTGCCTTGAAGAATCAAAATCAGATCATACCTATGGCATTTGAAATAAACTTTAGAGGGCTATTATAGGGCTGAATTTCATATATTGAGGATTTGAAATTATAGATATAATTCAATTTCAATATCGAGCTCCTCAAAAGCAAGTAAAAGGTGTGTATTTTTTTTCCGAATTGCATAAGTCTTGTTTGAAGAATCAAGTTGAATTGATTCCAAGGGAATATTGTAGAATAGATATCAGTATTTGATTCTAAAATGGCCCCTAAAAATAATTCCATACCCATTAAGCCCTCAAAAAGCTATACTATGACACATGAAGAGGAAGAATTGCAGTATGAGATATCAAAATTACGGTACCAAGTGCAACAAATTTTGATGTTACGAAGAGCAACCGAAGATGACATAGATGGTTTAAAATTAGAAATGAAGGCTAATCTGGATGGTTTGAAGGATCAAATAATAGCTAATATGGATGAAAAATTAGTGTAAGATCACATTGAGCATCAACAACAACTTCTCCAACTCTCAAAGGATAACCTAACTTTGGTGAGAATCTAATGAAACAATAGGAAGATCAACATCACATCGAAAGAATTTCTGAAGTGTTGGGAAAAATACTGAGAGGGGGGGGGTGAATCAGTATTTACTGCATAATCAAAACTTTTCACTTTTTCCTGCTTCTAAAAGGCATACGCTACTTTCCTGAACCAGACTTGCGTATATACGCGGATCCCCTTTATGCAACTAGCGTATACACAGAGATTTAGATAAGTCATTAAATCTTCACTTAAACCATTCCATCATTTATTTATCAGATATTCAATAAGCAGTAAACATGTGCAGTAAGAACAGAATAACCATCACACAGAGCATCACACATGAACACCAGGATTTTTAGGTGGAAACCCAAGTCGGGAGAAAACCACCGCTGCAGTTGCTCAGCCTTCAATATTTTATTATAGAGAAAACATCTTACAACATATGTGCTGGCGCAGACTTGACCAGCACGCAGGCACCCACCTGCGCTCGTTTACCGGCCTCTCCTGGAAGGGAGCTCCAACCCCCTGACTCGTTTACCAGCCTCTCCTGGAAGGGAGCTACGACCCCCCGATCTCGTTTACCAGCCTCACCTGGAAGGGAGCTACAACCCCCTGACTGAAGGCTACAACCCTCAGCACCACCTTGGACCACGTTTCATCAATTTTCACACTGGACCCTTTCCATACTTTTAAGTTCAACCATACATCACCAACAGATACATATCAACACAGATCAGATAGCAGAAACACAGCAGAACAGATTAGATATTTCATACCCCTTGCTTCAGCAAACCCTAGTTTGCATACGCGCTTTCCCTTTACTGATGTCGCGTATATACGCGCTTTAGTCCACACAAACCAGCGTATACCTCAGTGTATATTTCATTGCGCATACGCGCTTTTACTTCAGCGAAGCTGCGTATATACGCGCTTCCTCCACAGCGAAGTAGCGTATAGATCTTCAATCATTACAGAGCATCATACTTCATCAGATCAGACATTCAGCTTAGATTCAACCCTTTACTTCAGACAGATGTTCGCCTAGATGTTCGCCTCATCACAGATCTAGGCCTTCCATAAACAGATCTAGCAAATACAAGTACATTTCAGATCTAGAAGTCCCGCTTCATCATTTCTTCATAAGTGCATCATAGATTCAGATCTATCAACAAACATTTACCCTTTCCATACAGATATACTTCATAGAGAAGTATTCATTCAAGTTCAGACATCTTGCTCCCACACTCATGATTTGCACAATGAATTTCTTCTCCTTATATATGTTTATCCTTTGTCAATACCATGAGCCCCTTTTTTCAATACCACGGGCACCAATACCATGAGCCTTCAATACCACGGGCGCCTTCTTCAATACCATGAGCCAAACCAATACCATGAGCCTTCAATACCACGAGCCCCTAGATTTGCACTTTTTGAGCGCTTTAGCCCATACGCGACTTGGCACGTTCTTTTCCGCGTGCATACGCGATTTCCCCTAGGCCAATCCGCGTATACCAAGAGACATACTCTTTTTCATCATACTTTGAGTACATTCTGAATTCCTTTCTTCATTGCCTTTTGTTCACACTATAGATACATCAGATTTCCTTCATCGAGGACATATGCTATCAAGCACAACTTCATCAAGTAAGTTGTCATCATCTTCATCAAGTGGGTTGCCTTTCAAGGACAACACTCAGCATCATATAAACATCATATCACATCAGATTTACATCATTTACCAAGTCCATCAAGTCAAGAATAACTTCATCAGGTGGATTTCCATCAAGGACAACATATGTCAACAGTCGCATGTCTTTATCTTCATTCAGTGGGTTGCCATCAAGGACAACATCCTGCATCATATTTCCAACATGAAGTAGTCACAGAAACAAGAACTCGACAAGTGCAATCAATTTCAGAGTATCTCAGTAAGTGGAAGAACTTTCCTGTAGAATATTCCACATGGGAGGATGAGAATTTTATACAGAAGCATCAAGAAATAATCAAGCGTTGAGGACAACACTTGGTTGAAGGAGAGGGGCATGTTAAGTCCCTATATTAATAGTGTAGTCCCTTATTATGTTAGTGTAGCCCCCCTTATTTTTATTTTTGTACCCCTGTAACCCCCATATTGTTATTATTTTTCCCTTAAATTATTATTGTTAGGTCGGCTAGGATTACATTGTGGCTCCATGGACTCCTATATATAGAAAGGAGCTTTTGTAATTTGTATCATCAAAGAATTATTCATTCATGTAATGTATTGGAGGTTTCCCCCTCGAAGTGGTTCATTTATAAGGTGTTGATATCTCTTTTCTTCTATTTATGGAGCTGGTTTCAAAACACCCTTCCAGGGTAGCCATAAACATTTTCATCAAAAAACCTTCATGAAACCTAATCCCAAGATTATGTAGATGCCAATGAAATTTTATTAGATGAAAAATGGCCTCATCCTCATTTCCATATATGAATTTGAGTAAATAAGTTTGCAATCTATGCAAGGAATTCGATTTGGAAAACCAGGAATGTGAGCACGATTCATAGGGGCATACCTTCTAGCAGTTGAATCCATGTTGAAAATAATGAAGTCACCAAAAATTTCTTCAAGCTACCGTTTTTGAATAGTGGAATCACCATTAAAACTCTGAACCTTTGGATTCTTTGACACTGGAGTCGCCAGGTGAAATATGCACAACCTTTATTGTGCCTGACCATTGTTCACCATCAGCAATCAAAGCTAATATTTGTCGTTCTTTCCTAGGAAAGATTTAACCTTCGATCCCTAGAAACAATGCCAAGAATTTTATCACTCCCCCCAACTTCCCTAGGCTAAGAGTGAGATTGAAGGAAGGTAAACAAAGACCAGGCTTTAGATTAGGTAGCTAGCCTTACTAGGACCAGAGAGGGCTCTCTCGTTGTCACTTTTTTGTCAATGGAATGACTGAATATCTATTGATCTTAGGCTAGGTATGTAAGCTCAATAGATAAGATTTTTGTTTGATGTTTTGACTACTGGATAGGAATTTCAGTGAGGAGGCTAGGTCTAGGGTTTTTAGGTCTGAATTTCAAGGTCAATTTGCAGAGAATGTGTGAGGCCATGTAGGTATCTTGAATGCATGTTTAATTGGTCATTTATTATAGGATGAAGTGATAGAAATTATGAATGAGCAATGAGGTGAATTCATTCATTTAGAAGAACATAGACATATCATGTAAACCTTGTCCAAGACAGAGCATGAACAAGCATGATTTCTGCTTATAAAATTACAAGATAAACACATGGAAGCATGTATCTGAAAGAGGAAAACATATCATTCAACATGATTAGATAAATATATATAGAAAGAAAAAATTCTCCAATGCATACCACGGGATTCTCAACACAATTTCTGCAATACTGTCTTTGATTTCATTCCAAAAGGCTTGTACAATAGCTCCATTGAAAAAATATACTATCCCACCAAGAAAAGACTAAAGTTGGTCTAATTATAGAAAATATGACCAATGAAATCTCATAGGGTCGAAATTCCATCCAAATGCATCATAATTACATGATATGAGTCACTTCCTAGATTCTAGGGAGGTTAGAAACCATTCCCTCAAATTCAGCTAATGTTTAGGAGTGTGTGTCCCCCACATCAAATTACATGTTTCCTCTTTAAAATAGGAAAAACACAACTCAATTACTCCAATTATAGCTCAAAGGACAACAAAACCTCAAAAATATGACTTTTTCTAGGCTTGAAAAGTTTCCTAAGGAATCCTATGCAGACACATAACACCTTTTTATAGATGCATAATATAATTTTGCAGCCAATTTTTAGGCACTCTTAGGAGTCAAAATCCAATTTTGGAAGATAGGTCAACTAGCCTTGTGTGTCTAGTTTCCAAAACATCTTGAATTTTGAAAACAAAATTATGGGAAGGCCTCCAAAATTTCATTCTCCCAATCTTGCTCTATATGCGTAACAAGGCCTCTAACAAAGTGGTAGAAGCATAGAAAATGGGTGGTTTTTTGGCCTTTTCTGCAAAATTAAAGCTTGTCATGCAAAAAGAGTTCCTGATCTATGATGTAATAATAAAAATGATTCGAACCATATAATCCATTAATCATTTGGATTCCCCTAAAATAAGAGTAATAAATTCTTGTTACGCATCTGTGAGGAGAGAATTTCCATATTTGTGCAAAAATCACAAAAATACCAAAATTATTCAAAACTTCTCAAAATTGGTTTTGTAGAACCTGTGAGTGATGGTCTAAACAACTAAGGAAGCTTCAACCAACAAATCTAAGCTATCCTTCTCTTTAAGCTTCATTTGAGTTTCTTTTAACCTTTTCTTCAATTGCTTTAGCCTTATTTGTGAAATTATGTTCCTGGAACAATAGTGATTTTCCATGTTTCTTTGGAGGTTATTATCTCTCTTAGCTCTTTCAAGAACTTATCCAAATGTTCATTTACCCTTCCCAACCAACACTCTTTGTCTTGGCTGATCTCCATGGCTATAAGCTCATCAAAAGTCAACTGTTCAGGTGGATGAGTTGACTGTCTCTCTAGCTCCAACACCCCCTTGAGGCCTCTTGTCTTTGGCCTTCTTGGCCATGTTTTAGTCTCCATGTACTTAATTTGATCTACATCTATGATTTTCTTACCTTTACCTTTATCTTCGTCTAGGTCTGTCTTAGGTTTTCTTTGTATCAACTGCTTCACCTTCAATTTCCAAATCTCTTGCTGTAGTAGGGTTGCCATGACATTAGTCTTGGATAATTTGAACTTAAGCTCTGAAATCTATGCATTTTTCTCTTTAATGACCTCCTCAATTGATTTTTCCTTAACCTGCTCTGCCACCTCAACCTCCAATGGTGCTGGTTCACTATATTGGTGCAAAGGTGTTTCATCTTGATGCATGGGAGGCTTCTCCTCTATTTCACTTTTCTTAGCAATAGTGTCAAGTGTAGGTACACTTTTGATAGATTTGGGTGCAAAGCCATGTCTCTTTCCCTTCTCATAGGTTTGAGTGACCTCGAAAACCCTAGGAGTCTTTGAAATACGAGTTTGCATACTAGAAGAGCCAACCTCCATTAGTTGTGATGATAGTGATGGGGATGGTGTGTTGTGCATGAGAGGATGACTAGTGGTGGGCGTTGCTGCTAGTGTCTCCATGAAGGCTTCCCAAATCATGTTGATGGCTGAAAGGTGATGCAACACAATGAGTTTGAACAAACCATGGTGGAAGAGACTTGGGAAGTGATCTTGGTTTTTACTCTGAATATTGTTAGTCATTCTAAGAAAGTTTCTGTTCAAGTAATGTGCCAAGTCAAGTGATTTGGTAGAGGTTAAATGGATCAACAACCTGATATGGTACCTATAAAACCTAGGAAATCTCCCTTAAAATGTGAAATACTTCATTATTAACCTCATCAGAGGATCATATTTGTCAAGGAGGTGTTTGAAAGGGAAGATGTACTGAGGTTTCTATCTAGCATGGGGTTTGAGGAGCATTTTGTAATATTCAAGGTCTATGTCCATGCCCTTAAACGACTTCTGCCCATGACTAGGTATAGTTGTTGCAGAAGAAATCACATCTACTGATAGGTTAAATTCCACACCTAAAATGATGGCCTTTCCGATGTTGAGATTAGAGGAAAATAATCTTCTAAGTTGAAGATGATATCATCCCTTCATAATCTTCTCACAAAACCTCAAACATCTAGTCCTGTTAGGTCCCTATATTACTAGTATAGTCCCTTATTGTTGTTAGTGTAACCCCCTTATTGTTATTATTGTACCCTTGTAACCCCCATTTTATTATTATTGTGCCCTTAAATTATTATTGTTAGGTCGGCTAGGATTACATTGTGGCCCACTAGGATTACATTATGGCCCCATGGACTCCCATATATAGAAAGGAGGTTTTGTAAATTGGATCATCCAAGAATTGTTCATTTATGTAATGTATTGGAGGTTTCCCTCTTGAAGTGGCTTATTTCTAAGGCGTTCATATCTCTTTTCTTCTATTTTTGGAGCTGGTTACACAACATTTGGTATCAGAGGTTTGGATTCTAGGGTTTCGCTGCTCCAAACAGGTCATTGTGGAATTTTTGCTATAACTTTTTTTCTACGAAGTTTCAGAAGCTGAAATTTTTAGGGTACGAAGCTGAAATCCTGAGGAAGATTTTCTAAAAATTTCAGAGCTTGGTTCGCAATATTTTCGGAGATATCATCTGTGGAAGTTAGGTCTTTTTTCAAGCTCCTAAACAGGTCATCGTGGAATTTTCGCTATAAATTTGTTTCTACGAAGGTTCAGAATCTGAAATTCATATGGTGCGAAGCTAAAATCCTAAGGAAATTCTTCAAAAAATTTCAGAGCTTGGTTCGCAACATTTTTGGAGATATGATCTGTGGAAGGTAGTGCTTTTTCAGGCTCCTGAATTTCATCTCAAAGAGGTGATCGTGGGAAAAGTTCAATAAATCTCTCTCTGGGCAGTGGATTTGAGTGCCGTAAAAAGTGGTCGCAAGTACACGAACTTTGGTTTCTTGGCTATCAATTTTAGAGACAAAGGATGAAACAATGACACGTGGCAAGTCCTACAAGTTTGCTCTACTGAACTAGTCCAAAATTAGGTCATTGTGGGAGATTGGACACAACTTTGTCTTGGGGAATCCAAATTAGATCAGACCTGTGGCATTTGAAAGAAGCTTCAGAGGGCTACTACAGGGCTGAATTTCAGATATTGAAGATTTTAAATTACAGAGATAATTCAATTTCAATATCGAGCTCCTCAAAGCAAGTAAAAGGTGTGTATTTTTTTTCCGAATTGCATAAGTCTTGTTTGAAGAATCAAGTTGAATTGATTCCAAGGGCATATTGTAGAATAGATATCAATATTGGATTCTAAAATGGGCTCTAAAAATAATTCAACACCCATTAATCCTTCAGAAGGCTCTACTATGACTCATGAAGATGAAGAATTGCAACATGATCTATCAAAATTACAAGAGCAAGTGCAATAGGTTTCACTCTCGCAAAGAGCAACAAAAATGAAATGGAAGTTTTGACGAAAGGCATGGAAGTGAAGATGGATGGTTTGAAGAAAGGCATGGAAGCTAAGATGGATGGCATAGAAGTGGGCATGGAAGCTAAGATGGATGACATGAAAGACAACATGGAAAACATGAAGAATGATCTAAAAGCATACATGGAAGGCTTGATGACAAGCTTAAAACAAGAAATGATTCATAATGGCGGAAATATAGTAGAAGAACCTCATGATGAGAACAAAATAAATGTTAATCGTGATTTCATAAACTCTAATGTTGGCGAGAAGAACCACCATATTCCAAAAATGGATATGAGGAAGTTTGATGGAAAGGATCCTGTAACATGGATACTACAGATGGAGCAATATTTTGATCTCCATAATGTGCAAAACACACAAAAGGTACGCATTGCAACTTTACATTTAGAACAAAATGCATTTGTATGGTATCGATGGCTTTGCTCTCATAAAAAAAATGTCACTTGGTCAATTTTTACAGAGGAAATGATAGCACATAATGAGGATACAAAGAGCAACACCTTCTTTAGCCAATTGATAAATCTCAAACAAAAGGGTTTAGTGGGGGAGCACATTGAGGACTTCCAAAAATTGAATATAAGGGTAACTGATATTCCAGAGGAACACAGGATTGATCTCTTCATAGGTACTTTAAAGGATAACATCCAACATGGAGTTCGCATTTTGGAACTTGATTCATTGGAGAAGGCATTCAGGTTGGCAAGAAAAATTGAATGTAAAATTATGGCAACAAGGAAGCCTACCACTCACTTCTATAAAGAAGGAAGTGTTGCTACGCCTAGATTTCCACAACCTACAAGGTTGACACCACAACAATTGGAAGAAAAAAGAGCAAAAGGACTTTGCTACAGTTGTGATAGCAAATACACTAAAGGTCATAAGTGTGCTGAGAAGAAATTATTTTACATAGATTGTGAAGAAGAAGAAGAAAATGAACAAGAAGAGGATATACACCAGGAACCAGCCCTAGAAGAGGAAGAAATGAATCCGACCATATCGTGTAATGCACTAGCATGAATTACCACTCCTCAAACTCTCAAGATAGAAGGACATATCAAGAAGAAAACGGTAATAATGTTGATTGATTAAGGTAGCACCCATAATTTTATTCATTGTAAGGTAGCCAAGGAATTAAATTGTTTCCTATACCCAGCACCAGAATGTCAAGTGATGGTTGCAAATGGAGGAACTATAAATTGCTCTGGAAAATGCCATAATATCAAACTAACCATGGGGGAATATGTATTGACTAGTCCAATGCTTGCCACTCCTATTGGAGGTGTTGATGTTGTACTAGGAGTACAATGGTTACAATCTTTGGGGACGATAGCTTTTAATTTTCACGAACTTTTCTTGAAATTTTTTTCAGAAGGAAAGGAAGTCGAATTACGGGGTATTGCGGGGAAGCCAGGAAGGATAATAAACTCTAATGTCATGATAAAACTTCTAAAGAAAGAACAACGAGGCGTAATTTCACAATTATTCTCACTAGAAGTTCCAACATCAAAATCATCTATTTTTGCAGATCTTCGACAAGTCTTGGACAATCATTCCAAGGTGTTTGAAACTCCCAAAGGAATCCCACCTATTTGTGATCATGATCATGCTATTCATTTGATTCCAGGAAGTGTGCCTCCAAACATCAGGCCTTATAGATATCCTTACTTCCAAAAGAGCGAAATTGAACGTATGATTGCAGAAATGTTAGAGGCGGGTATAATTCAACCTAGTCAAAGTTATTTCTCTGCTCCTGTAGTATTGGTACACAAGAAGGATGGATCATGTTGAATGTGTCTGGATTATAGGGAGCTCAATAATCTCACCATTAAATACAAATTTCCCATTCCTGTGATTGATGAATTATTGGATGAATTACATGGATCAATTTATTTTACCAAGTTGGATCTTCGTTCAGGATATCATCAAATTAGAATGAAGACTGAAGATATTCCAAAAATAGCATTTCGAACTCATGAGGGTCATTATGAATTTTTGGTCATGCCTTTTGGCCTTACCAATGCACCTTCTACATTTCAAGGGTTGATGAATTCCATTTCCAAACCCTTCCTTAGAAAATTTGTGCTAGTATTTTTTGATGATATACTAATCTACAGCAGGTCTTGGAAGGATCATGTTGAACATGTTGACAGGGTGCTCAAACTATTGCGGGAGAAACAATTATATGCAAAAAAATCCAAATGTTTCTTTGGAGTACAAGAGGTGGAATATCTGGGTCATATTGTATCTCACGAGGGTGTTAAAGTAGACCCTAACAAAATTAAAGCCATTAAGGAATGGAAAGTCCCCACAACCATAAAGCAGTTGCGAGGATTTCTCGGGTTAACATGGTATTATCGCAAATTTGTTAAGAATTATGGGAGAATAGTAGCACCTCTAACAACATTATTGAAGAAAGATGCATTTTCATGGACTCCTGAAGCAACTAAGGCCTTTGAAAATCTTAAAGAGGAAATGTGCCTAGCACCGGTCTTAGCTACACCAAACTTCACAAAAACCTTTATTGTGGAATGTGATGCTTCAGGAAATGGAATTGGTGCAGTTTTAATGCAGGAAGGAAGACCCATTGCTTTTGAAAGTCGTCCAATCAAAGGAAAGTATTTACAGAAACCTATTTATGAGAAGGAAATTTTAGCAATACTACATGCACTAAAGAAATGGCGAACTTACCTAATGGGAAGACACTTCAAGGTAAAAACTGATCATGATAGTCTTAAACACTTTTTGAAACAAAGACTATCTTCAGAAGAGCAACAAAAATGAATCACAAAGATGTTGGGTTATGACTTTGAAATAATCTACAAAAAAGGAAAGCTTAATGTTGTTGCAGATGCACTCTCAAGAAAGAATGAAGAGGTGGAAGCATTTCTTTGTGCCATTTCTATTATCCAACGAGATTGGATAACCGAAGCAAGAGATGAATGGAAGAAGGACGAAGAAGTGTGGACACTCATTCAAAAGTTGCGGCAAGATCCTAGTATATCTGATACATTAGTTGGAAAAATGATTCCTTATGGTACAAAGATCACTTATATCTTTGTAAGAATTCCCAACTAAAACAAAAGATTCTTTTGGAATTGCACACTTCTCCTTTAGGAGGACACTCGGGATTTTTAAAAACTTACCACGGGGTGAAGAAATAATTTTTTTGGGATGGCCTTAAATCTGATATTCAAAAGTTTGTGGCGGAATGTTTGGTTTTCCAGCAGAATAAAGTGGAAACAATTAAGACCCCAGGACTTCTACAACCTTTATCCATTCGAAGTCAACGTTGGGAGGAGATTTCAATGGATTTTATCACAGGTTTACCTAAATCCGAAGGAAAGAGTGTCATAATGGTGGTAGTTGATAGACTTACCAAGTATGCACACTTTTGTGCATTATCCCATCCATTTAAAGAAAGTACAGTTGCTACTACATTTATGGACATAATTCAAAAGCTACATGGAATCCCAAGGGTTATTGTGAGTGACAGAGATCCCATTTTTACTGGAAATTTTTGGAAGGAGTTATTTTATTGTTTGGGTACTCAATTAGCTGATAGCTCATCTTAACATCCTCAATATGATGGTCAAACTAAGATAGTAAATAAATGTTTGGAAGGATATCTTCATTGTTTTGTATCTGATAAACAAACACAATGGGTCAAGTGGTTACCTCTTGCTGAATGGTGGTATAACACTTCCTTCCATACTGCAGCAAAAATGATCCCATTTATGGCACTTTATGGATATCATCCACCATCCATCACATCATCTTTAAGGGGAAATTTTAAGGTTCAAGCAGTGGAAGATCACATCGAGCATCAGTAAGAAGTTCTCCAACCCTTAAAGGATAACCTGAATTTGGCACAAAATCGAATGAAACGACAGGCAGATCAACATCACAGCGAGAGAAGTTTTGATGTAGGAGATTGGGTATTTTTACGGCTAAAACCATACAAACAAATGTCCCTCAAGCAAGCAAAGAAGGATAATAAATTATCGCCAAAGTACCATGGTCCTTACAAGGTGTTGCAAAATATTGGTACTATGGCATACAAATTGGAGCTTCCTGCTTCTTCGCGAGTACATCCAATTTTCCATGTTTCATGCTTAAAGAAGGTTATCGGTGAAAATCTTCTAGTTCAAATAATATTACCAGAACTTGATGAGGACTGAAAAATCATATTGGAACCTGAAGCGGTCACAGAAACAAGAACTTGACAACTACGGAATCGATCAATTTCAGAGTATCTCATCAAGTGGAAGAACTTACCCACTGAAGATTCTACATGGGAGGATGAGAATTTTATACAGAAGCACCCAGAGCTACTCAAGTGTTGAGGACAACACTTTTTTGAAGAAGAGGGGCATGTTAGGTCCCTATATTACTAGTATAGTCCCTTATTGTTGTTAGTGTAACCCCCTTATTGTTATTATTGTACCCTTGTAACCCCCATTTTATTATTATTGTGCCCTTAAATTATTATTGTTAGGTCGGCTAGGATTACATTGTAGCCCACTAGGATTACATTATGGCCCCATGGACTCCTATATATAGAAAGGAGGTTTTGTAAATTGGATCATCCAAGAATTGTTCATTTATGTATTGTATTAGAGGTTGCCCCCTTGAAGTGGCTTATTTATAAGGCGTTCATATCTCTTTTCTTCTATTTTTGGAGCTGGTTACACAACAAGTCCTCTCAAAGCATATTTTGGCCAAGGGTGAAGCATTGATTTCTCACATGGTGGAGGGCTCAAATCTTATGTGGCACCCACCCTTGAGGATTTTTTTCTCACTCTTCATAATTTATATCAGTGAAAATATGAAACCATAGTGTGTAGATGAAATGGGTATGTGTAGTGCAATTTTGAAAAATAGAGTATATGGATGGGGTAGGCTTAGAGGGTGAGATGAAGGGTTTTGAAGCCACAGAAAATTATGAAAAAATTACAGGAGGTAGAATTGTATGTTGACTCCATGATATGAGTAAAATTAGGTGAAGTGGATGTGATAAAAGTGGTCAAATGAGGGAAACAGAGGAATTTCCCAGTTTAACACTAAAAAATTGGCAAGAAATTAGGGTTTGGTGGAAATGATTCTTAGGAAGGGTATGGATGGTGAGGAATGATATTATAATGTATGTGGGATGTATATGATAATGTTAGATGATAGGGTTAGGGTTTAGTGTAGTGAACTAACTCCATGATAGGAAAAACATGAGAATGTAGTGGAAGAGGAGGTAAGCAAAAGAATAAATGAGATGCCTTGTAAAATGACTTTGAGAGGATCTTAGAATGTACAATTACTGATGTATAGGCTTTAGAAACCCTGTGCCATGATCCTTCAGCTTATTTGAGTGATTTGGATACCAAAAATGTTAGGACCCTATATTACTAGTGTAGTCCCTTATTGTTTTTAGTGTAGCCCCCTTATTGTTATTTTTGTACCCTTGTAGTCCTCGTATTGTTATTATTGTGTCCTTACATTATTATTGTTAGGTCGAATAGGATTATATTGTGACCCCATGGAATTCTATATATATAAATGAGGTTTTGTCGTTTGTGTCATCCAAGAATTGTTCATTTATGTAATTTAAACAAGGATTCCCCCTCTAAGTGTATGATTTATAATGCGTTGATCTCTCTTTTCTTCTATTTTGTGAGTTGGTTTCATAACATTTGGTATCAGAGCTTTGGATTCTAGGGTTTCGCTGCTTCAAATAGGTCATTGTGGAATTTTCACTATAACATTTTTTCAAACGAAGGTTTAGAAGCTAAAAAAAAACCCCAGTTGCTAGGAAATCCTAAGGAAATTTGTGTAGAAATTTCAAATCTTGTTTCACAATAGTTTCAAAGATACAATCTGTGGAAGTTAGGGTGTTGGCAGGCTCTCGAATTTCATCTCAAAGCGGTGACCTTGGGAAAATCGTCATAAATCTCTTTTTGAGCATCGAATTGGAATTCTGTAAAAAGTGGCCGAAAGTACACAAACTATAGTTTCCTGTGTATCAATTTCATAGCCAAAATAGGAAAAAATTACACGTGGCACACCGCACAAGTTCGATCTATGGAACCAGTCCATAATTAAGTCATTGTGGGAGATTGGGCATAACTTTTCCTTGATAAATCCAAATAAGGTCAAACTTGTGGCATTTTAAAGAAGATTCAGAGGGATAATAAAGGATTAAAGATAAAATCTTGGGGATCCGAAATCACAGAGATACATCAGATTCAATATCAAGCTCCTCAAAAGCAAGAAAATGATGTGCATTTTTAAAAAAAATTGCATGAGTCTTGTTTGAAAAATCAGTTTGAAGGGATTCCAAGGGCATATTGAAGCATAGATATTAGTATTGGGTTCTAAAATGGCCCCAAAAAATAATTCAACACCCATTAAGCCATCAAAAGTCTCTACTATGACTCATGAAGAGGAAGAAGTGCAACATGATATATCAAAATTACAAGAACAAGCGACACAAATTTCGCTCTCACAAAAAGTAACAAAAAATGAAATGGAAACTAAGATGGATGGTTTGAAGAAAGACATGGAAGCTAAGAGAGATGGTTTGAAAAAAGGTGTGGAAGCTAATATGGATGGTTTAAATAATGGAATGGAAGCTAAGATGGATGGCGTGGAAGCTAAGATGGACGCTGTGGAAGCTAATATGGATGGTATAGAAGGCAACATGGATGATTTGAAGAAAGGCGTGAAGCTAATATTGATCGTTTGAATAAAGGCATGGAAGCTAAGATGGATGGTTTAAAGAATGACATGGAAGCTAATATGGATGGTGTGGAATCTAAGATTGAAGGAAACATGGAATATTTGAAGAAAGATATGGAAGGTTTGAAGGAAGGTTTCACAAAGTTGCTACAAGAAAAGCTTCCTAATGGCGAAAAGGTAGTAGAGGAAAATAATGATGAGAACAAAAGAAATGTTAATCATGATTTCATAGACTCTAATGTTTGATCTAAGACCCACCATATTCCAAATATATATATGAGGAAGTTTGATAGAAAGGATCTGATAACTTGGATACTACAAATGGAGCAATACTTTGAGTCTCATAATATGCAAAACACACAAAAGGTACACATTGCAACTTTATATTTAGAAAAAAATTAGTTTGTATGGTATCGATGACTTTGTTATCGTAAACCACTGGTCACTTGGTCAATTTTTACGGAGAAAATTATAGCATGTTATAAGGATACAAAGAGAAACACCTTCTTTAGCCAATTGATAAATCTAAAAAAAAAAGGGTTCAATGATGGAGCACATTGAGGAATTCCAAAAATTGAATATAAGGGTAAATAATATTCCAAAGTAACATACGATTGATGTCTTCATAGGGACTCTAAAGGATAACATCCAACATGAGGTTCACCTTTGGGAGCTTGATACATTGGAGAAGGCATTCAGGTTGGCAAGAAAAATTGAAAGAAAAATTATGGTGACAAGGAACCCTACAACTCACAACTATAAATATGTAAGTGCTACTACTCCTAGACTTCCACAACCTAAAAGGTTGACACCACAACAATTGGAAGAAAAAAGAGCAAAAGGGATTTATTATAGTTGTGATAGAAAATACACTGAAGGTCATAAGTGTGCTAAGAAGAAATTATTTTACATAGATTGTGAAGAGGAGGAAGAAAAGGAACACGAAACTTCAAAAGAAGAGGATATACACCAGGAACCAACTCTAGAGGAAGAAGAAGTGAATCCAACCATATCCTGTAATGCATTGCTAAGAATTACCACTCCTCAAACTCTCAAGATAAAAGGACATATCAAGAAGAAAAATGTAATAGTGCTTATTGATTCAGGCAGTACCCTTAATTTTATTCATTGTAAGGTAGCCAGGAATTGAATTGATTCCTATACCCAGCGCCAAAGTGTCAGAGGAACTATAAATTTCTCTAGAAAGTGCGATAATATCAAGATAACCATGGGGGAATATGTATTTAATAGTCAAATGATTTCCATTCCAATGGGTGGTGCTAATGTTGTACTAAGAGTACAATGGTTACAACCTTTGGGGACGATAGCTTTTAATTTTCAAGAAATTTTCTTGAATATTTTTTCCAAAGGAAAGGAAGTTGAATTACGGGGTATCACAGGAAAGCCAGGAAAGATAATAAGCTCTAATGTCATGACAAAGCTTCTGAAGAAAGAACAACAAGGCGTCATTGCACAATTATGCTCAATAGAAGTTCCGACATGAAAATCATATATTTCTCCAGATCTCCAAAAAGTCTTGGACAATCATTCCAAGGTGTTTGAAACTCCCAAAGGATTCCCACCTATTCATGATCATGATCATGCTTTTTATTTCATTCCCAAAAGTGCTCCTCCAAACATAAGGCCTTACCGATATCATTATGTCCAAAAGAGCGAAATTGAACGTATGATTGCAGAAATTATAGAGGCTGGTATAATTCACCCTAGTAAAATTTATTTCTTTGCTCCAGTAGTATTAGTGCACAAGAAGGATTATTGTAGTCCCCATATTGTTATTATTGTGCCCTTACATTATTATTGTTAGGTCGGCTAGGATTATATCGTGACCCCATGGAATCCTATATATAGAAAGGAGGTTTTGTCATTTGTGTCATCCAAGAATTGTTCATTTATGTAATGTAAAGGAGGTTTTCCCCTCCAAGTGGCTGATTTATAAGGCGTTGATCTCTCTTTTCTTCTATTTGTGAGCTGGTTTCATAACAAAATACCCAATGCGTAGTAGCTCTTCTAGATGCATAACATTAGCCTCCAAATGCGTAGCAAAATCCTCTTGGGAGAAAATTTGTCAATCTTATGCAAACCCTCGACCACTATAGAGTAAAATGTAGGTAAGAGAGGAGCTCTACCAAACATGAAAAGAGAAGAATGAGTTGAATGAGCCTTTTTTTGCATTTTATAAGCTTTTGAAAAGATTTTTTGTCCTCTAGTGAAAAAAATAACTATGAAGACAATTTTTCCTATTTGAAATCCTTTGATATTGAAACAAATTTTGAAATAAGACAACTTGTAACTCCCTTTAGAAGAATTATATGATGGAAATGGAGGATTGTTTGCCTTGTTTGATGACAAATTTGAATTTTCAAAGGAAAAACCAAGACACCTAGACGACATACCTAGATGGAGATGGAGTGACTGACCTAAGACTCTAAATGACAATGAATGACATGAATTTTGAGATGATGATGGCAATGGATGGAATTAAAAGAGCAACATTTCTGACCTAGACTATATGTAGTGGCCAAAATTTATTTGAAAACTTGTTTGAAAAGACAAAATTTTTGACCTTGGACTACTAGCAAATAAAATGAAAGAGCATGTTTGATCATTGAACATATTGAAACTAACATATTTTAGGATAGATAGTTCAGCTCTAGGGTTTGAAAATTTTCGGTTTTTTTGCTGGATCAGGAGTGAAAATCAGGGAACTAGGTGAAAACATCAAAGGTTTCAGTTTCAAGAGATCTAGAGGACCACGGTAGGTATTATTTTGTGATAGCTTAAAAGTTTGTCGATGTAGTGTAGGGTTGAATGAACAAGGAGATCATAATGAGCATGTATACCATGAATTCATTAATCAAGAAGACAAAATACACAAACATGATATTCCTAACAGAATAGAGCTTAATCAAAAGAATTTTGTTTAAAATCTCTTAGGAAAATCACTGAAGAGAAAGGATATGGTACGGAGAATAATTTATTCATATAAATGTATAACAGAGAGAAAAAATTATCACAAACTCACAACAAAGAATTATTGAATAATATCTGCAACTTTTCTTTGATTTCCTGTAAAAATGATGAAGTATAAGATACATGACTTTCACCCTCTAATGTACAACCTTTTGATTGACTAAAAACCACATACATATAGACCAAAACAATTTCCCCTCTCTCAAGGTTCGAATCCCTCAGCGTAGGAACAACTTACATGAATTTATCAACAAAACCCAAATGACTAGGGAGGTTAAAAAAATTCCTCCTTATAGACTTTGACTGACTTGCTCCTCATTAATGAGGTCAAAATTACATCAAAATGACTCTAATGAGCCCATTTACCTTCTATTACATCAATTCAACTTGAAAATAGAGGAATTAAAACATAAAACTAATATTGAATGAAGAAAACTTCTAAAATTTCACTAACATAAAAATCACAGTGCCACTCTGCAAAAGCGCAATGCCACTAGACAAAAGCGCAACGCCAAGCTTTGAAAGGACTTTTGCAGGCCTTCCACTGCTTCAAATCCAGCTCTGAAGGATCCAATGGAAAGATGTTGTATTTAGACACCTCAAGGTAAAAAATGGATACTCTAAGACAGATAAAAACTCATTCTCCAAAAAATACTCCCAAAAATGCAGCGCCTTGTCCAAAAAGGTGGTAGAAAGTGACTTTTTGACCTGTTTTGGGCATTTTCTCCCAACCTATTTGCTGACATGGCTCCAAAATTTGATAGATGTGATGTGTAGGTAAATATATATCCAATGATGTATACTTTTTGGCATTTGGAGGTATGAAGAAAAAGCGTAGCGCCTTGGCTGAATTGTGTTTCCTGTGTAAGCCAAAAACACCAAAAATTCGAAATTTTCTAGAAAAATAGGGCTCAAAGGTAGGTTGATATCTCTCTATCTATAACGGTTTTTGCAAAATTGAGAGAATTTTTTTCTTTGGTATTTTGTGAATAAAAAAATCCTCCAGTTTTCAAAAATACTTTCCCATTTGGTGAGAGTCCAAGTTTGAAGTTAGTCACTAAAAATTGGAAAAGTGCAGAGCCAACTTGAAGGGAACTTTTGACTATCTTCTTGAGCTCCAAATCAAGATCTGAAGGTACCATTGGAAAGATTATGATGTATTCTACACAATAGGTTCATCAATAACTTCCAACGCCTTCTCCAAACCCCCTGAAAAACTGACTTGAAGTCATGCTGTTCCAAAAGTGAAAAAAACCTCCTGTAGGAACTGTAATTTGGGCATTTCTCTCAAATCCTAACACCCGTGCATAAACTGAAGGATTTTTTTGTTCCTTGGTATATGATGTACAAAAATGTATTTCAATTTTTTAAATTCATCTTCCTTACTTCAGAACTAATTTTGAAGTAGAACTGTCCATGTGTGCAATGTAAACCCTAGGCAACCCACATCTTGGAAAGGTGAAGCTAAGATTTCTTGGAATTTTGTGGGCTCATACCTACTGATATGACCTCCCTTATGCCTACTCTTCTCAGTGGTTTCAAAATCCATAGTAAAACCTAGCTCAATGGGAGGGGAAATTAGGGTTCAATCTAGGGAAAAACAGGGGATTTAGGCAATTTTTAGGATTGAAGGGAGATGAAGGGGTTAGGGATCTTCTAAATTCTTGGGAAAATTTATGGGAGTAGGGATAGATGTTAGGGAGTGTAGGGAGGTGGAACTTCATGGAACGAGTGAGGGGAAGGGGTCTAAAAGGGGAAAACACAGTCCTAACCTAGGAAAGTGTAGTCTAGGCTAGGGTTTGTGGGAAAATAGGTAAATTAAGGGATAGGAGTGAGGGAAAATGATTAGGAATGTGTATAAAAAGTGGGGGAAGGTGAGTGAGCTTAAATCTTAGGGATTTACTTAAAAATTTTTCAATGAGATTGTGAAACCAAGAAAATGCAACCAAAACCCTAGAAGAGGGAATTGATCCTTCCAAGCACAAAATGAAGTCAAAAGAGGTAATTTTGGAACCCACTTAGTTGTATCTGATGAAATGGAACCCGATTGTTGATGTAGAAACCACTGAATTGAGATATTTTTCCTCCTGGAAGAGAGTGTATCACCTTTGGAAAAAGTGCAGCGCAACACAAGTGCAATGCAACAAATGATGAGGCACTTTGGTAGAAAGAAATTGTTGTTCTGAGGGTGCAAGAGGTATTTGAAGGTGGAGAGATGTTTATTGGAGATGAAATGAGAAAATGAGAATCTCACTTGGTCTTTAAATAGCTTGGAAATCAATTTTCTCTTCATAGTGGTGTAGTGGCCCCATCATATTCTTTTCACTTTTTGACTTAGAACAACAAATTTTGAAACTTTTGAAACATATTACGTCATAATAGAAATGAAGTTACACTTTTTAAACCTTTATTGAACAGTTTTAACTATTAATACTCCTTAAATGTTGAATTTTATGGTGAAATGACTTATTTTTATGATTTTGACCCTAATACCTAATTGTTACGCAGCATTTTGTCACCGTCCCTGCAATCCCTCGCCCCGCATATTGGAGGGTCTTTCCCATGACCTGTGAGCAGTATCATACTCTGCAAACACCTTCTTTGCATCCTTCTACATAAGGACATCATTTCTCCTGTTGAAAATTTCCTCAAAAAGCACACAAAAACCTATGTTTTGGCATTGGCGCGAGTAGCCAGTTCACCCCTCGTGCCAATAGGGAAGATTTGCACTAGAGCCCACACCACCTGGCGCTCTATCTCTGTGTATTGCCCGCGCCAGCTGTTTTAGGAATGTTTTTAAAAAAGAAGAAGTGGAATTTTCCTTCTAACTTCCTCAGGAATGACTCATTAGAAGTGGTTAAACTTGATAAGCCACGGATCTCTCCCTTTAGGTAGTGTTTTTTACCTCCCATGGAACGCTCTTTGAAGATAGGACTCCCCTCCATGATTATAGGGATCCTAATATCTCCCTCTTCCTCTATATAAATAGGCCTTCTCCCTTTACAAAAGCTAGCTGAACATATTGCCAAGAAGCTAAACTTGGAGAAGAGATACTATAGCTGAGTAATTGCTATAGAGAAGGTAGAGCCAAGGAGAATTCCGTAGAGAGAGGCCCGTCTGAATTCCCGACGAGCCTTTGTGAGACGCGCTCCTCTGGAACCCTGTTGGAGGAGACCGCAACGTTGAAGCTTGGTTGTACTCTTCCTTTCTTTCATTAATATACTCCACTATGGTATTGGTTCCATCATTGTGTTATGTTTATTTAATGCAATTGATTTAGTCTTCTTCGACTGACTGATAGTTATGAATGTGGAATAGTATGTTGTATATCGTCATTGTTTCTTGTGTGTGTGTAGGTATCCGAGCGTGAAGGCAATCGGATCATGATTTGTCAAACCCTGAGCAAGAGTCAGCCACTCTTTCTGACGACAACAACAACGTAAGACCTCCGGTAAGTCATCTATCAAATTTCCGTCCATTCGTTAACTAGGAATCAATGTTATAGCTTGTCTTGTTTGTGGATAGACCCACTCTAGGGCTAGTGGGATCGCCTCTGTCCGTAGAGGGGATTTACCTCACCAAAAAATTGGAGACTCCGCTGGGGATTAGTGTGAGTTTGTCTTTCATCCAATAGGTATTCTTCTTGGTCTTTGCTTTCTTAGCTTTACTTTTCTGATTATTTTTCCTAGTCTAAGACCCTTGTTAAGCCCTAGAGGATCAGATCTTACCTCTGTTTTTCCAAAAATTTCCTTTTACCAGGATTGACTTGATTGGCACTTTTTTCGGTCTGATAGTCGCACCCACTGGCGCTTGTTGCTAGTTTAACACCCGCACCATCCCTTGTTTGGCATTGATTACAGCCAAACAGTCGCGCCAATTCCTGTAGGTGCTAGGGTTTGATTGATTTTAGAGTTTTTGGTCAGTGCTTGTGCTTCTGGGTGGTTTCTTGATATGTTTTGAGTGATTTGGGATTTTTTGTGATTGTGAATAGCCTCCTTCCTTCAATTTTTCGTTTTTTTCCTACCATCATCATAGCCTTAGGGTTTTCTAGTGCTTTGGTATGCTAAGCCTCCTGTAGGAGTCTAGTTCTTTTGTTTCACGGTCAACTTCATTCCTTGCTTGATTGCATTTGGCTCCCTTGATCCGTTTGAGTGATTGCATTTGGTGAAATGAGTCTTGCCTCTTTCATTCAGTTGTGCTTCTTGTCACTCCAAGCATAGATTACACTGCTTGTATGGGTCTGTTTCGACATCTTTCTTCGATTTGAGAGATTGCAACATTGGTTTGAGTTTTGTTTTGTTTGCTTTTGAGTTGATTGAATTGTTTTGCTTCAACTCTCGCATTGACATCCTTGAACTAGTGTGTTGGTTTGTTTTTCATGTCATTTAGTGCACTGTTTTCTCTATTACATTGAAAAATCAAAATATTTTGTGCTTGCATTCTTGTTTTCATTATGGAATTGAAAATCTTTCGTATAACTAGCATTGGACAATTCTAGGAAATATTTCTCATTTTCATTAGCTTGCATCAGATACTGTAGTGGATGCTTCTGTGTGTTCTCATTATTTTCTATCGCTTGAAAATTTGTAAACTCTCTCCTCGATAGCTCCTCATTAAACGAAATGGTATTTTATGGCATATAGCTTTCATTTAGGGATTTGTGAGATTCAACATTCGATAGGACCTTGGAATTGAAACATAAATACAAGATCAACTTAAAATTTATTCAATTAACCTAAGGCAACATTGAAAACTAACAAAACATTTAGTGGTCTAAGTTAGAGACGTGTTCTGGTGTCTTTAAACCTAGCAACTGTCGCTTGCCATCTGGCTTCAGACAACACTAGTACAGACTTGTGCTCCCCGTACCATTGAGTATATAAAAGGAGACCCCTCTAGGTTTCAATCCTTTTATCTGTAGGAAGCTGAGTCTACTGCCTTGTAACTGTGATACACCAAACACAACATTCAGGGAGATTACCTGCACGTACATCAAGTCCTTGGTTAATTCTTCTTTCATTTTATTACCAAGGTGTATATGGCAGTTCATGGGAACCTGGTACACCCTTTTACCTAGACCACTTGAGTAGTCATTTTCGATATTTATTGACTCCATAAATTTGAAAAGATCATCGAGCACTTGTCCTTTCGCGCTCGCTTAAAACTGAAAGAGACTAGAGTCATCTTTGACTATTTCTTGACTCTTAAAACATGAAACAACAATTTTTTGGTTTCAATGTGGTAAAATAAACTACCTACGATTACACGCCCATTAAAGTTTGATTACTTGGCCTGTATTTGTTTGCCTTGGTTTTGATCCAAGAGTTTTATTTTCTGGTCTTTTTCCGTTTTCTGGTGTGCTATAGTCACAGTGGCGGAACCATCGATTTCATCTACTGGTAGTCCTTTCTTAGATGATTCATCTGAAACTTCGCAAACCTCTAGGTCTGCTGAGCTTCAGCAGCCTATCATCCCGTGAGAGTACCCCTTTGGAGAACCGGTTGAGTTCCATTGGCCTCTTTCAAACACTTGATTTGGGTTTGGGTTCGAGGAAAATTTTCCCCCTCTCACATCGGGATCGCCGTTTTTGGCTGCTATCATACCTCCTAGCCCCCGTAGTCTTTTACAAGATCTCATGGTGGATTCAGACATGGACTTGTCTGGTCCTAATGGCAGTGAGGGAATTCCAGTTTATAATGAATAATACCAAATTTTCCCAGAAGACATCCACCAAGAGCCTGCTCAATCTTCACCATCGGTGTCGCTTCCAGCCGGATATAGGTCTTTGGGTCAGATTATAGCCGGTATGGCCTCCATGGGAACATCAACTCCGTCTACGGGGGTGTTTCTCCCATCATTAGGGACGTTGCCAACGACACCAGTCTCATTGATGCCTTTTGTTACGTCTGTCCCCACTAGTCCTACTGTCTGTGTGGCTGCATCAGCACTGGTCATCACCGCTCAGTCGTCAGGTGTTTCGGCTTCGGTAGAGACTTCGATTGCCATGGAAATCCCTGACAGCCTTTCTTTTGAGGAGTATCAACTGGCTATTCAGCAGCAGAGCTCCTAGACTAATCAGTCCGCTCAAGAGCCTAATCGTCCTTATTTTTATCATATGGCGTGGATGGTACCCCAATTTATTCACTTCCATTCCAATATGATGAGCATGACAACCCTATCTATTTGCCTGCTCCTGAGGCTTATTAGTTCATTAACGGTTTTATACCTACCTTGCCTAGGCAACCTTCTAACCAACAAGGATAACCCTTTTAGGGACAACCTTTAGTTTAGCAAGGGTATGCTTTCGGCCCACAAGGACAACCCTTTCAGGGACAACCTTCGGCCTAGCAAGGGTATGCGTACAACCCACAAGGGCAACCCTTACAGGGACAACCTTTGGTCCAACATGGATTATTTTACAGCTCGCAAGGGCAGCCTTACAATCCTCAAGGTCAACCTTTATAAGCTTAGCATGTGATCCAACCAGGGCAACCTCAAGGACCAGCTGGGAAACCAGTATATCAACCTAGACCTTTATACGGGTTTGGGGGGAAAATCCATCCGTCTCAACCTTTGGTGCAACCACAACAGCCATATTTTCCAATTGGTCCAAATGTTGCAGAACCTGGACCATCTTATGGTCCTACTCCAGGTCCCTGGTTATCAGGCACAACATGGCCCATCGTAGCCATCAGGCCAACCTGCTTAGCAGGGGCAACTTGGTCGCCCTCATCAGTCAGGTCAACCTGTTCAGCTGGGACAACCTGCACAAATAGTTCACCCTCCTTAGCCATTTCTCTATTCCATGCTACAATTGAATCAACCTGTGTGCCCGATCTATCCAGCTCAGTAGGGCCCTACTTATCAGCAGCCCGTTCAACTACAAGAAGGTTATTACCCTCAAGGTCAATATCGACCAGTATAAAATGCGCCTCAAGGTTCTGCTTATTACCCTCAGCCGCTAGGCCATACTTATATTCCACAGAAAAATCCTTATGCTGCTTAATTAGGACTCTTGTATACTCAGAATCAGTATCCTGGTTTTCAACCCCCGTATCCTGGTCCTCAGCCGCCATATCAACTGAATTATCTGGCTTATACCCCTTATGGTCCAAATCCTTTGAGACAGAACCAATGGGGGCAGAGTTATACTAGACCAGGATGGAGTATGGGTACGGGTCCTTATCGAGGACCTGCTATGCCTTTTAACCCTCAATTACCCTTTCTCGCCACGTTGGAGTTACAAAATGTGTCCAAATTTACAAACGATCCAATTCTTCATAATCAATATTGGCCCCCGGTTCCAACAAAGGTTCTTGGTGATTGTCCCAAGTTTGAGGGCAATTCTGGAGAAGACCCCCAAGCACACGTTATGACATACCATTTATGGTGTTCTTTGAATTCTTGGGTGGATGACTCTGTTTGACTCCGTCTTTTCCAGTGCACTCTTACCAAAGCTGCTGTTAAGTGGTATATCGAACTGCCTCGTGGTATCTTTCAAGATTTTAATACTCTCGCTATGGAATTCCTTACTCATTTCCAATTTCCGGTTCGTTATGAAGCCATGACGCATCTCCTAACATCTTTGAAATAGGACTGGGCTACCCATATCTTGGACCACATTCATGAATGGAGACGGTGTTGTCGCTTGATCAAGTTCAAAATTCCTGATCAGCTTCTTACTCATTGGTTCACTACCTCTTTTGTCAATTAGATTGCGAAAGACATCACAATGGGGCATGTGTAACCAAGGAACAAGGCCATTGCTCGTGCCCAGTACCTTGATTAGTGTACTCACAGTTAGGCATATTGTATGACATCTTGACTGAGGCTCCACGACCTGGGACCTCTAAAGCACTTGCTACCCCATCGGTCGATGACATTATTGGTTCCATGTCTCAGACTTCACGCAAGTCTTCCAATGGGAAGCAGAAATAAAATTCTTCCAATGCTTCTGCTCCTCAGCCTACCTCGGATTCTGGTAAAACTCGGAGGTCAATGCCGTTCAGGCTAATCCTACAGACAAGACTTCCAAGAGTAGAAAGAAGGGGAAAGAAAAGGCCAAAGCCGATGCCCCAAAACTAGAATCATCTAAACCTCGTGCTGATGATGGTTCACAACGAAAGCTGAGGTATCCCTGTCTGATTTGTGATGAGGAACACTACACTAAAGATTGTCCTAGATGATCCAAGGTTATTCAACTACTCAAAGGTGCTAAGGGAACTCCGGCGGTCCTTAAAGAACCATTCCCATCTTAACAAAATTAGATGGTCAATCAACCTGAACCATCTGCACCGTTTGGCTCTCAAGTGTTTATGGTAAATGGTTCTGCACCCATTTCCATTGCTACTCGGTCGAAATATTATGCTAGATCATGCTAGGTAGCCAGGAAATAGATTTTTGATGGTCCTCCTCCCCCACTTGCCTCTGGTCCTCTTGAGATTGAAAGGCCCAGTGCTGAACTCGTTGTATGGCCACTTTCCAAAGGTGTTCTCCGAAAATATTCTTATAATCCTAACGCCCATCTTGCTCAGCATTACAATATTGTTGAGGATTTATCATAGGCGCCATCAGCGATGTCCGCATTGGAAGTGCTTCAGAGTTGTCTATCTCAACGAAAAGCGTTATTATCTGCGATTGGCGGAATTGATCCTGCTGATTCTAGCCTTCTCTCTTTCGATTTAAATAATTTCGTCCCCTAACTTCCACACCAGATTGCGCTTGTTTTACAAGTCAGCATTAACAGTCTCAACATCCATAGAGACGTTGCGGGAAAAGGTGCATCCACTTGTGTCATGTCATCTGCATGCTGGAAAGCTATTGGCTCTTCGGCTCTCACTTCATCACCCAATTCCCTTGAGGCATTTGATGGAAGGGAATCGAGACCCTTGTGTGTTCTCGCTAGCTTACCGATCACATTTCAAGGTAAGATGGTCAATGTTGAAGTAGAAGTAGTTGATGCCAAACTCAATTACAATCTTCTACTCGGTCGTAGTTGGATTCACACTATGCTGTGCGTTCCATCCACCCTCTTTCATCTTCTAAAATTTCCACACGAGGGAAAAATCATTACTGTTGATCAATTGTCATTCTTTACCTCATCTTCTGAGAACAACGTGCCATACGTAGATTAGATTCCTTCTCCCCCCGACAGTGTAGGCCGGGTCTTTTCAAAGACCCCTCTCTCGTGGGTATCTTTCCCCTTCCACCACCAAATACTATTCAAGTTAATATGATCTCTCAGTCAGATGACCCATGGATCATCCCTTTACCTGAATAGGTTGATTCATTTGGGGATTCAATGCCGCTTAGTCCAATTGAAATTGATTATTGTGAGCTTACAACTGCATCTGATTCTCCCCCTTCTGAAGGTGCTCCTTTGAGCATGGCTCTCGACGTTTATTTTGAATTCCCCTGGCTCGACGATGCAGATTCACCTGATCCTTTGACAGAAGTGTTTCCATCCGATGAGGCTATGATGGAAACCATGTCTCTCGAATATCTACCGTGGAGCAATGGGCATCATCATTCCTCATTTATGCCTGGCCTTGGGGCAATGTCTAACTATCTTGAGAATTTTGCATCTTAAGTTCCTTCTCCGCCACTTAAAACGCCTATCTTGACTCATGAAGTCTTTGCTGAAGGTAACTTGGGTAACATCACTCAGACGATGCCTATCGACATTTCCATGAAACCGGGAATTGTCGAGAACATCCATGTGGGATTCACTTGCTCTTTCGATGAAGTCCAAGTGTATACTGGCCTTTTTCATGAATTCCGTGATGTTTTCACCTAGTCTTATGAAGAGATGCATGGAATTGATCCCAGTATTGTGGTGCACGAGATTCCCACCTACCCAAGTGTGAAGCCTGTTTGCCAGCGTCTGCATCCAGTGCATCCTCGGAAAGCCACCGCCATAAAAGTTGAAGTTGAAAAACTTCTTAAAGTGGGTTTCATTTATCCGATTCCTCTGACAGAGTGGGTTTCTAACATTTTTCCTGTGGATAAGAAGCAAGGAGAAATTCACATCTATGTTGACTATCGTGATATTAATCAGGCATGTCCTAAGGATAACTATCACACCCCTTTCATCGATCAGATTATTGACAATTGTGCAGGGAGTGAGATTTTATCCCTTATGGATGGTTTTTCTGGCTGTAATCAGATCAAAATTCTCCCGTCTGATCAACACAAGACCAATTTTATCTATCCCTAGGGAACATTGGCGTATAAAAACTCCCTTTCGGCTTGAATAATGTTGGGGCTACATTTCAGCGCGCGATGTCTTATGCCTTTCATGATATTTGTCATATTCATTAGGGGAATTTTGAGGTCTAAAATGGGCCTCCTAAGGAAAATGTACAATCAAAATTCACTTTATGAGAACCAATCACATTTTAGGGGATGACATCATCCCTAATGGTTGAGGTGGCATTGCTTGAGTTAAAGGTACTTACTTGTCACATTCTCAATGGTGGATAAAAACTCATGGTTAACCATGGTAGTGCTCTAAGTACTTTTAAAATCAAAGTAAAGTACTCATAATAAATGTCATTTCACACTTTTTGAATAAAAATATATTATTGTCATTTCATATTTCTTGAAAGAAACAATGCATATCCCTATGCATTTATTATATTATATTATTTTTATATAGTATATTAATTACATGTTATTATACAACTTAAATAATATAAATTTAAATTAGTAGCATATAATATAATTAAGAATTTATAAATTTATATTTATATTTTATTTTCAGTTATTTAAGTACAAAGGACAAATGCATTAGTTGTAATGATAATGACTTTTTCTTGAAAAGGTCATTCTTATTTATAGTCACATCAATACAATTTTTTTATTAATTTTATTTTGGTACAACTTTTGAATTGAATTTAACTATAGTTACATGGATTGTGGTGCAAAAAGTGAATTGAAAATTCATAAATATTATTTTATTGGTTTAGCTATTATTTTATTATTTCCTTAGGAGGCCCATTTTAGACCTCAAAATTCCCCTAATATTCAACCATACCTGGATGACCTTCCAGCTCATTCAGCTGCGCGAAAAGACCACCCGGACCATCTCCGCCAGACCTTTCTTTGTTGTAGACGCTACAACATCCGGCTCAATCCACATAAATGCGTCTTCTGCGTTGATTCCAGTAGAATTTTAGGGTTTATCGTATCTAAAGACATAATTCGCCTTGATCCGCTTAAGGTTGAGGCTATTTTTAATCTCCCCTCTCCATCCTCGTTACACCAGCTCGAGAGTCTCCAAGGGAAAGAAAATTTCTTACGTCGTTTTATCCCGAACTATGCCAAAGTAGCCAAGGGATTCACATGACTTTTAAAGCAGGACATCCCTTTCCGTTGGGATGAGATTTCTCAACAATATTTTGATACGCTTAAGACGTTTCTTGTCAACACTCCTCTATTACGTCCTCCGAATTATCATTGTGATTTCACCCTCTATTTAGTTGCCACCTTCAGCATTATCTCCATGGTTTTGGTTCAAGATGATGATGACAGTAATGAGCATGTTGTTTATTACTTGTCTTAGAACCTTCTCGACCCTGAAATGCATTATGCACATGTCGAGAAGTTAGCGTTGGCTGCGGTCCAGGCTGTCCAGTGTTTTCGTCATTATATCCTTTTACGCACGGTGACCATGATTTCTGATTGTAACCCCATTACCTATATTCTATCTCGACAGTCACTGGGGGGAAAATACTCGAAGTGGATCGTTATTCTCAAAGAGTTTGATTTGGAATTTACTACAGCCAAATCAAAGAAATCACTGATTTGATTTTCTCTCCCCGCCGACTCTACTCCTCATTCCGAGGATCATATTCCGGACGAAATTCTTTTCTTTATTAGCACCCTCGATCCGTGGTACAGTGATATCATCGTGTATCTCCAAACCTCTACTTTTAGGTCTGAGTTAACGAAAGATTCCCAATGCCGCATTCGGCATCAGTCGCAACCTTATCGTATTATCGGAGATACCCTCTATCGTGTTGGAGTGGATTCTATACTCCCCCAATGTCTGACCCTCGAGGAAGCTGAGAAAGTTTTAATGACTGCCATAGTGGCACCTATGGTTGTCACATGTATGGTTATACCACCGCACAAAAGATCCTTCGTGCTGGCTATTTGTGGCCATCCATTTTTAAAGATTTCATTGTCACAGTACGCAAATGTCATGCGTGTCAGATATATCAATGTAAGATGCCTACGCCACCTGTTCCTTTACACCCTGTCATTACCATTGGTCCTTTTGCCAAATGGTGCATCGATTTTATGATGTGTAACCCTCGCTTGGCCGGGGGGCATGCCTATATTATCATTGCCATCGATTATTTCACAAAATGGGCCGAAGCAATGCCTACACTGGCTGCGGACGGTAAGACAACAACACAATTCATATTCAATAATTTTATTACTCGGTTTGGTGTCCCTCAGGCCATCGTTACTAATCATGGTTCTCATTTTCGAGACTGTATGATGGCGGAGCTTACATCTAAGTTGGGTTTGCGTAACGACAGCTCAACGCCGTATTACCCTCAAGCTAATGGCCAAGTTGAAGCCGTCAACAAATTCCTTGTTACAATGCTTCAACGAACAATTGGGATCCATAAATCCAATTGGCATCTCATGTTGTTTTCAGCTCTTTGGGCTTACCAAACGTCGACTAATAGTGCAACTGAATTTACCCTGTTTCAGTTGGTATACGGTTTGGAAGCCACTCTTCCGATTGAATGTGAAATCCCTTCACTCAAACTAGCTGTGGAATTATTGCCTAATACTTCACCTGAGGAAGAGCGTCTCCTCTACTTAGAGATATTGGATGAAACTCGTCGCTTAGCTGCCTTGGTCATTGAAGCACAGAAGAAGTGAGTCAAAGATCATTTTGACCAAACAGTTTCCCCTCGTTCCTTTATCAAAGGCAATCTCGTTCTCCTATACGACCAAGCTCATGACAAGCTAGGGGTAGGTAAATTCCAACCCATGTGGCATGGGCCCTACATCGTCAAACGTGTGTTACAAAATGGGGCTTACGAGCTTATTGATTATGAAGGTTATCCCTTAGCATAGCCCAGGAATGGGTTGTACCTCAAAAATTATTATGCTTGAGTCATTCATGCATGATATGTGTACATAGGTGATTTTTTCATTTTTGTGCATGTTTTGGTTTGATGTGCTTTGTGAGATTTTTTCTGCTTATTGGGTCTTGTTTGTTATGTAGATGTCTATTTCCCCTTATGTCAGTTTCATGGATGGTGCTTCCCGTAGTACTAGGAACTTGTCTTCGGCAACCTGGGTGATTTATGATCCCGTTGGTGAGTTGATTAACCTACAAGGTATTTATCTAGGACCAACTACAAACAATGTCACTGAATATAGTGCCGTTTTGGAACTTTGAACTGAGGCAGTTAACCTTGGCATACGCGCATTGCTTGTGAATCTAGATTTGCAGCTTGTTGTTCTTCAACTTAACGATCATTATTTGGTTCGAAACCCATGCATTCTGAGATTGTATTTGCGTATTCGTTTACTTGAAAGACATTTTGATTTCATTACATATCAACATATACCAAGATGAATGAATACATTAACTGATGCAATAGCTAACATTGTGCTAGATAGACATTTTTGAAATTTATAAAACATCATCATATGTAAATAGACCCATGTAGAATATATATATATATATATATATATATCGATTGTTTGCAACGTGTGCATCATAAAACCCAAAAAATATATATGTATGTTTCAGTTACATTGCGAGACAACATGTCTCTCAAAAATGTGTGGAGATAAAAAGCCTAAGTGCCTAATCGGCGTGGTGCTCATGGTAGCATGGCACCGCCTGTACCAACCGCCTCAGCAAGCGGTGGATATGACTCGACACCCCTACAGTGTGCCTTTGGTAGGCCTAAGGAACATCATTAAAACAAGAATAGTCTGGAATCCCACAGGTGATCCCCTCCAGGTTCTGTACTATCTCCTCGTCACTTCCCTCACCACGAGGATCAAAATCATGAGGAGTTCACCTCGTTATCGGTGACATATCTGTAGGATGCTCTGGGCCAACATTTGCATACATATAAGAGTAACTATTAGAACATGCATATATACCAAAAAATCATAAACTCATGAAAATAAAAAATGAGTCTTACCTAGCTCTTCGTCCCAATCCTCTCCCTCTAGGAGTGGGAGGTCAGGATCACCAGTGAAGCCTATGCCAGCGTAGGGCCAATCCTCCACGACAATCAGTTGTCGTCGAAGCCAATAAAAAAACTCTGGCCGCCAGGACATCTGTTGGCCACCCCCTGCTCTAGGCATCAGTGTGGCCCATCGGGCCATCCGTGGCTCTCTGGGTGGTGGCATCGGGAAAATAATCTCCTGACGCTAGAATATGGGAGGTCGTTCCAAGAAGAACGATGCCAGAATCAATCCATTCCCAAACTACTTTAGTTTGGTCTTCTTGCACTTAGTGAGTTGCTGCTTGATGTTGATAGTCATGGCCTTGGCCTAGTTGAAGAGAGTCGGATTCATACACTCTGAGGCAAGAAGTATTTGGGTCTTTGTGGCCTCATGCGATGCTTGCGATCCTGCAACCCACGTGATAGTATGCAGCAATACTCTTAGTGCCAGATCAAGTGTTGAGCCCCAAGATTGTGCTTTCTTTCATCTTACTTTACCTCATTTTCCTTTGTCCATTGTTATCCCAGACCCAAATGATCAATGAAATTAGTTAAAACTACTTTTATAATGATTAACATGGCTAACTTGCTAAGTTTTGTGATTTTCTCATTGTAATGCATTTTGACCGGAACTAGCTGCAGAATGCAGACATTTCGTAGCTAAACGGCAATTCTGCAGCTGTCTTCACGTTCAAGCATGTTCCAGGTGTCTTCTTAGGAAAAGCCACACATTGGTATATTCCACATTATGTCCTCATTGTTCGTTGCTCATCATGAAGACTGAACCGAATTCTGGACGTGGTTTTGGTACGTGGGAACTCATTCAAGGAGGCAGACTTCTAATAGGACTGTCCTAGTCCAGATGTTCTTTGTTCCTTTACGCTGCCATCTTTAGAGTCCTAGTACAATTTTGATAAGGAAAGACAATGATCCCCGTATTGTTGCAAGTTCTATTATGTAGATTTGTTATAAAAGCACTCAGGAAACTGAGAGACAAGCTCTAGATTTTGCTTAGATTTCATGTATTGACTGCTATATTTCTGAAGACCGAGACTACTTTGTTTCAAGTTATTTTTCCTTTAATGAAGAAGACAACATTGCTTTGAACGTGTTGAGTTGATTTGGAGTTAGATTCCGTCTGGTGGTAGAGGGCCCCTGCCTCCTGCACGGCTTTACTTTCGTAATCTAGATAAGTATCTTAGTCGTTTTCACATTTTTGAAGTTTGAGTTCATAGTTAATTTCATTAGCCACTATAGCTATACTTGTTCTAAGAAACTCTTCCAAAAGAAGAAACTCTTCCAAAAGATCATGATAATGAATGGGAAATGGTTGTAGTGTTGTAGGATTTATTTGTAATTTCTTTTTTTCATTATCACAGTTGAACTTATACTAAGCAAACTCTTCCAAAAAATCCTTATGATGTCTAAGGCATGACTGTGATACTGAATGTTTCAGTTGTTTGTTTGCACTAAGTAGCATAGCTGATCTTAATCTTAAAACGCTCTTCCAAAATATCATAATGATGGGTAGGAGATAGCTGTGATGTCTTAGTTTTTAAATTGCTTTCAGTCTTTATGTTTGCATTTGCACTGAATTGTAAAGCCAGGATTGTTCTAAGAAGCTCTTCCAAAACACCATTCATGATGGACAAAACAGGCTGTAGAATCTCATAGATTACTGCATGATAACTTAGTTAGGGTACTCCGGAGTCAAATTGCATTCAATTCATGCTCTGTTATTTTGTTTTAAGTTTGATAATGACTTGTTAGTTCAGCACTGTTTTAGACTAGTGACATCTTAGTTCAGTTTTAGCCTAGCTCATTGTATTTTCATTCCACATTTAGTTGTCATCTATTGCATATTATATTACATTAGTTGTTAAATTTAAACAATACGGCCTTCATTATTTACAAAATCTCTTTTGTTCCAAATCCATAATTGACTCATAACCATATGAACAGAAGACAGTATCATCTCAAGGCCTGAAGTACTTTTGCAACTTCTTCATAAAAAAAACCTTTCCTCAAAAGACTACTTTAAAAAGAAATCCATAACTTTTGAATAAGGTTTAGTGATGTTAAACTAAGTTGCAGAATAGAATTAGGAGCTAGTCTTAGAGTAGAGATCTTATGATGCTAACAATATTTTTCTCCAAATGTGTTTCAACAAATCTTTAACCATGGATAAAATGTTGTATCATTATAAGCTGATTGTTTAATTGTTAGTTAGGAGAATTTGTATACTTAGCTGACCATTTATCAAGCTCTCCCAAAATACCTTTGATGAAAGAATTGGACAAGTTAATTTTATGTTTTGATTCATTTTCTTGAAGTCATTATCAAGCTTTATATTTTGCTTAGTCATAGTTTAGGTTTGATTCTGTTTCAGTATTTGCATTTGCACTTGTCATTTGTCATCAACCAATTAGGCTTCACTCTGTTTTTGACAAGTAGCTTCTTTCCACTAGCTTTGTAGTCATTTTCCTTGTGAAACATAAAAACCATCAAAAGACCAAAAACATCATAAATCATCATAAAAGACCAAAAACATCATAAAACACTAAACACAACGCATTAGGAGACAAACACCTAGGCACATACAGTGCACTTCACTTCAGTAGTATACCAACCCTGGTTGACAATTAAATGAACTCAATTTAGGAGACTAGGTTGAGCACAAACATTTTGGCGCCGTTGCCGGGGAAGTGAAAACTAGGTAACCTTTGTTTCTTAATTCCCAAAAACAATTATATGCGTAGAGAGAGAGATTCAAGGGGTAGATTCATAAGCAACAGAAACAGAAATTTGATTCCTAGAACACCACTTGTTTCACCTAGACCAAGGGCTAGTACACCTTCAACTCAGACCCATATTCCATCCTTTACTGATCCTGGACTTCTAGAAGACCTAAGATCAGATATCCCATTAGAGAAACCTTCCACTTCATCCATTGAACCTGCCTTAGAAGAAGATCTAAAGACTCCTGTCAGGGATACAAACTTTTCCACTTCCACAGGAGAGTCAAACATGGCAGAAGAAGGGGGAGGAGGAGTCTTTAATGGAGAAAACACATTATTTGGAGGTAGAGGTAGAGGTAGAGGAGAAGGAGGTAGAGGTGCAGATGGAGGAAGAGGTAGAAGAGAAATAGGAAACTCTTTTGGGTTCCCTATAATTGATGAAGAAACCAATACAACCATGAAAAGCATTTTACCCTCTGTCCTTCCAAACTTCTATGGACTTAAAACTGAAGATCCTGAAACCTTCCTATTTGAATTTGAAATCCTGTGTAGAACTTATGACTACTTACAAGATGCTCAAAAACTTAAATTATTTCCTTCAACATTGAATGGAGCAGCACTGAAGTGGTTTATGAGTTTGATCAACAATTCTATTAGGACATGGGAAGACATGAAACAAGAATTTCTAGAGAGGTATTTGGATTATTGTATGCTGGTCAATCATAAGGAATAATTGTTTAAGATGTTACAAAAATAAGATGAAAACTTGGAAGATTTTTTGGAGAGATTTTATTACAACATCAAAAGAGCAAAGATGGAAAACTTAGATCAAGACACCTTAAAAGCTCTTTTGTTGAAAAAAATTAGGTATGAATGGTTGAATATCCTTAACATGATGGGAAAAGGGGATATATCATAGCTCACACTACCTAAAATATCTGAGTTATGTATCAACCTTTCAAGAGGGAAATCTAAAATTGTAAAAGGTCCAAGAGATCCTACTCTTGCAAGGGCAAGTAAGTCTGCTTCTGGGACAGTAAGTAGATCAGAAATAGGACATATGCTTGATGATTTTAAATCTGACATCTTAGGGAGTCTTAGTGAACAAATAGACACCCTTAAGATACAAAACAAGCAAAAAGCTGAATCTGATGCCTTGGAAATCTTTTGTCCCAAATGTAGAAAGAAACATGCCTTGAGAGAGTGTCCTTTGGATGTAAAAGTTGTAGAGACCTGTGTCATTTGTTATGAAAAACATGAGACCAAGAATTGTCCTTCTCTTCCTGGTCTCAAAGCTGTCTTTCAGGAGGAAACTTCTATAGATTCCACAGAATCTCTTAATTTTGTCTCTAGAAGACCTTGGCAGGGACCTCAAACACAAGGATTCCATGATCAAATGTATAATCAACCTCCACCTTGGAATTATTGGCAGCAACCTTGGCCTCAATTTCAAAATCAATCTCAAGCTTGGGCACAAGGAGCACAAAATCCCTTTGGAAGATACTCTCAGTACTATCAGTATCCACCATCCTATCCACCATACCCACATTTTTATCCTCAAAATCCTCAACAAAATTTTCAACAAAATCCTCAACAACATCATCAGAACCTCCCACATCAAAATCAACCATTTCCATTACCATTCCCTCAAAAATCAAATCAGTTGTCTGCTCAACCCATACCAAACCCCAATAATAAAAATCCTCAGAACACATACATGATAGAAGGCCAACAGTTTCCAACTTATTTAATTACTCCTTTAGACCTTAGTGATGTTCAACTTAGGTCTGGAAGAATACTTGAAAAGAGGAAACCTTCTGTGATCATACAAGAACAAGATAATTCTAAGGAAGACTCTCTACGGGTGAATAAAGTCTTGAGGAAGACACATCTTTTCAAGACCCAAACACTGAAAAATTAAAGCAAAAGATCCAATAATTTCAACTCCTGTATTAGAGCAACCATCCACATCTACTTCTATACCTCCCTTTCCAGAAAGATTACAAATTGATAGAGGTGTAGAAAAACAAATTATGGTGCCTAATTATGATTTCCTAGATGAGCTGAGAAATGTTTGCATTAAAATTTCATTATTACAAGCCATCAAGGAAATTCCAATTTTAGCCAAAACAATAAAGGAGTTGAGCATGAAGAAAACAAGAAAAAGAATAAGAGAAACAAAGAAAATTCAACTGGCAGGAAAAATAGCAGACATTATGATGGGCAATATTGCTATTCCAAAGTATCTTGACCCAGGAAATCCAGTTGTTAAAATTCACATCAATGGAATTGAAATCCAAAACACACGCATTGATTTAGGAGCAACAATCAATATCATGAGTAGACAAATCATGGATAAACTGAAACTTCCTAATCTTCTCTTTACACCCACATTATTACAATTAGCAGACAGATCTGTGATCAAACCAGATGGGGTAATAGAAGACATTCCAGTGTCCCTAGATTCTTGGGAGTACCCTGTGGATTTCATGATCCTAACTCCTAAGAATAATCTAGGAGGACATCTTGTTATATTAGGAAGACCTTGGTTGGCTACAACTGATGCTTTTATTAGTTGTAGATCCGGTGATATGTACATCTCTGATGGTAGTTCAACTAAGAAATTCACTTTGTATCCTCCAGCTAGGACATTTACAGATTTATATGATACTCGATGGATAGAGGATGAAGAAGACTTACAACCTCTCTTCACAATTTTAGAAATTAGTGAAGATAGTCAGATTACGAATACTCTAGAAAACTTTAGTCCTCTCAAGAACACAAACATGAATCATTTCGGGGATCCAACATTGAGTTTTTATCATCAAGACAGATGTCTCTTTACTCCATGGATAAATTTGGTAGCTCTACAATTGAGATATTTCCAGGCAAAACTTTAAACATAAACAAGAACCTAGAGAAATCTCAACAAGAAAATCTATTCAAGATATTACAGAGACATTCTTTTGCATATGCATGGGAGTACACTGATATGAAAGGGATAATCCCTAAGAGTTGCACTCATCAGATCTACATAGAGGAAAATTGTAAACCAATCAGACAACCTCAAAGATGGATGAATCCAAATCTTAGGGAGATTGTTAAAGAAGAATTGCAAAAATTGTTAAATGTTAACTTCATCTATCCTATTCAGATAGTCAGTGGGTTTATCCTTTGGTAATTGTGCCAAAGAAAAATGGTAAATGGAGGGTATGTGTTGACTACCGGGAACTAAACAAAGCTACTCTTAAAGACCATTTTCCATTACCTTTCATAGATCAAGTGTTAGATACATTAGCTGGCAAAAAGTACTTCTCATTCCTAGATGGGTTTAGTGGTTACAACCAAATCCAAGTAGCACTTGAAGATCAAGACAAAACCACATTTACCTGTCCTTGGGGTACCTATGCTTACCGAGTATTTCCATTTGGATTATGCAATGCACCCGCAACATTCCAAAGGGCAGTATTAGGAATTTTTTCAGATCTAATACATGATTGTGTAGAGGTATACATGGATGATTTCACAGTTTATGGAAACACATTTGAAGAAGCCTTAGCAAACTTGGAAAAAGTTTTAAAGAGATGTCAAGAAGCAAATATTTCACTTAGTCATGAGAAATGTTTCATGATGTTTACTGAAGGTATTGTTTTGGGGCATCACATTTCAGGGGATGGGATTAGAGTTGATGAGTCAAAATTTGAAGTCATCTCTAACTTATCTATTCCAAGTTGTCAAAAATATGTTAGGATTTTTCTAGGATTTACAGGATATTATCGGAGGTTTATAGAAAAATTCACCAAGATAGCATCTCCACTCTTCAAATTGCTTACCAAAGAATGTGAATTCAAGTGGAATTCTGATTTCCAGTTAGCCTTTGAGACCCTAAAAACCAAAATTTCTGAAGCACCTATTTTAAGGGGACCTAATTGGAAGTTACCTTTTCATATCTCAACAGATTCTTCTGATACAACTCTAGGAGCAGTATTGGGACAAAAAGACCTGATTCCTTATGCCATCTGCTATACCAGTAAAAATTTGACTCCTGCAGAGTTAAACTATACTATAACTGAAAAAGAGTTTTTAGCTGTTGTTCATGCCATAAACAAATTTAGACACTATATAACAGGCTATGAAACTTTTGTTCACAGTAATCATTCTGCAATTAGATACTCAATGAACAAATCAATTACTAATGGCAGAGTCATAAGATGGTTATTGCTTTTACAAGAATTCAACATTACTATTCTAGATAGGCCTGGAAAACAAAACACAGTAACTGATTTCCTATCTAGACTCCAAAACATCAAAGATGACACTCCAGTTGAAGATCAATTTCCTGATGAATATCTTTTTGCAATTTCTACTCAAACTCCTTGGTTTGCTGACATTGCTAATTATTTAGTTTCAGGAAAATTTCCTTCAATAACGAATGCAAGGGATAAAAGAAAAATCATTTATGACAGTGCAAAATATTCATGGGTTGCTAATGAGTTGTACAAGACAGGTCCAGATTTGATCATTAGGAGATGTGTTCGTGAAGATGAGATGCCTGAGATTCTCAAAGCATGTCATGATGAACCTTGTGGCGGACACTTTGCTGATAAGAGGACAACCTATAAGATCCTTAATTTAGGATATTATTTGCCATCTTTGTTTAAAGATGCTAAAGAGTATGTCAAAAGGTGTTGTTAGAGTCGGTCCTTACAGCCCTCCGTCAGAGATCATTTCGCTTTTTGCATATCATTTTTAGGTGTCTCGCTCGTTCCACTTCGTTGCATTGTGCTAGGGACATGCCATTGACTGACGAGAGGGTCTGTTTGTCTTGTGTTTCCTCATGCTTGTACCTGTAGGGCTAATTAAAATTCCTCCAAAATCACTGAGGTTCAGGTCACTTCATTCATGGTCATAAATCATTATTTTTGTCGAAAAGAGCCTTTAGTCCTAAAGTCTAGGGTTTTCAGTCTTTTGGTACATGTAATAAAAGCCCGCAGGCCATGAGGTTGGTTTCAAAAGGTTCCTATTTCACGTTTTTATTCTCAAGAACATTTGAAGACATTTCTAGTTCAAAACTCTGTTTTGGAACTAGAAATTGTCAAATTTCATTTTTTTTTTTGTAATAATTGTGTATTTGTTCCACTATAAGAAGTTCAAAAGCAACCTCTGGTCTTTGCCAAAGCAAAAATGTGAAGTCCCTGCAAGAACCAAGACATTTCATCAGTCCAAGACTAAAAAAAAACAGTGAAAAGCCAAAGACAGAATTGCATTAAGTGATAAAGTGCCAAAAAGCCAAACATTACAAAAGTGGGTTATGGAGCAAATTAAAATCAAATCTGATTTTTATGAGATATTTTACAACCCATATAAAGCATTGAAAACAAATCATTTTCACAAATTTCCCAAAGAAAAACCGAGTTGGAGTGTTGAAGTCAAGTTTGAAGTGTTTTCAAAGCCGTGGACTGGAGGTGGAAGTGCGCGCTACGCACAGAGGAGGCGCGCTACGCACACCAGGCGCGCGACGCACTGGGCTTCATAGGCCTGTGCAAATTTGCAGGCGCGCTACGCACATACCGCGCGCAGCGCACTGGGTAAGCGCGCGACGCGTATAATCTCAGAGCCAAAAAAATTTCGCTCCTTCGTCCAGATTCATGCCAAATTGCCTCCAACTGCTTGCAAGTAGGTTCTTTACGTTTGCTCAGTGAATTTTGGACATGATTATGGTGTTTTGAAAGTGGATAAACAAGTGTTTAATGAGGAGAAATGTAAACCCTATGTTTATTTCCAAATTCACTTCTTAGGGTTTTGAAATGAATGTTAGTGATATTGTGGGGGTTCCGAATTTGTGCTATTGATATATGCCTGTGTCATCTATTTTCAGTGGTGTCCCTGCTCATTATTTACCTTAGCCTCACGCTCTCTCTTTTCCATTACATCACTGCTGTCATTGTTATTGCCATTTTCATTTTCACACTGTTTATCATTCATGTTATGACATAGTCCAATTTTCACTTGTCCACATCCTCCATTGACATTTGTCAAACACTGCCAGGGCTATTGTCACTTTTGTTCCTAATAGTTATTTCCCCCGCATTAGTCTCTTTTCTACTCACTTGTCAAATCCCCTCATAATCAAAGCAGTGACTGTTTTTCATGCAAACTCATTTGACAAAACTATTCTCATTGTGGCTTTCCTATGATACTTTGATACACATGTGACACATTTGGGGAGTAAAGCATACACTGAACTTTTGTCTTCACTATACCTATATCAGCATACATTTTGCAAACATTCTGATTTCAGCACAATGTCAGAGACAGATTTAGTTTATGAACAAGAGTATGACAGTGATTCCACAGCAGAGATTAGTGTGCCACGGAGGTCTCACAAAAGTGGCAAAAGTGGTAAGCATCTCAGGGAGGAGCCTACTTCTTTGGCTCAATTGCAGGCTTGCCCGCTTGCAATGGATTGTTTTCAGCATCAGTCATGTTTCCAATACTGTCAGATGATTTCACAAACCCAGCATCATCATGAGCTAGCTCGTCTATTTGTTCTACATTTACATGATGGCCGTGTAAACCTTGCCGAAGTAGATTTCATTCTGTCACCAGAGACTATTGCTCAGGCCACCGGGATACCAAATATAGGAGAGGAATGGAACAAACGACAGCAGTTAGAGAAATCCTACTATGAGCCATACATCAAACCTAGGTTTATGAGGTAGTTGAGCAGGGTATTTCCATTCAGATTCCTGAAGGATGAGTTTGCACCATTGATGAAACTCATCATTCGATATTTCAGTTGCGAGGGCAGATTCTCGCGTCTCTATGCGTACCATGTCCGTTTGTTGATGCATTTCACGAGGGTACGTATGATGAGCATTCCATACTTCATGTATCGCAACATAGAGAGGATGACAATTTTTGTACAGAAGAAGACCCCAGCACAGCATCATAAAAGTATATATCATTACGCGCTGATCAAAATCATGGTGGTACATCAGTTGACACAGCACGACATTACTTGGGAGGATTTCATCTCCCGTGACTTCTTCACAGCACCACAGCCGCCTCCCAAGGTAGTTCATGATGAGGGAGAGCCTTCACACTAGCATGACATTCCTGAGACCGAGCATATCAATGCTCCAGTGTATGTGACATACAAGCGAGGCCACAGGACGTTATTTGCAGCTACACGACGAGTACTATCTCCACCCGGGGTGGAAAGGGTCTCGTTGACTCCATCAACAGCGCGAGTATTATCTCCACCCGGGGTGGAAGGGATCTCGCCTTCGACTTCAGCACAGGTACAGATTCAGGATAGAGGCAAGAGGCCTATGCACGATGAGGGCCCATCAGGTGGTCGAGACACCGATTTCACATTCATCGATGTTGATGCGAGCTCTCCTAGCTAAAAGCTGAAGGAGATCATCCAGGAGAAAAAGGCCAAGAATGACACGCTGAAAGAGAAATTTCAGAGGGCTCAGTGGGTGATAAAATACTTGGAGCAGCGTAAAAAATAGCTAGAGGATCAGCACACTCTTTTAGAGCTGCGGCGAATCCGTGAAGATCGACAATTGGCCCGAAAGAGACCAGGTGACATGACACCAGTTGAGAAAGAGACTGAACTCACGCATGTTAAAATTCATCTGGAGAAGTTTTTGGAAAATGCCAATAGAGACAAAGATATGCTTCGTCACATGAAAGGTCATTATTGGGCCCGCATGCACGTCTGCAAGGCAAAAATGAAGATTCTGAAAAGTAGGTTGAGCAGAGCACTAAAACGGCGGAAGAGGCCTGATCCACTCCGAATTTTGGCCAAGGCTTCATTGGCTGGGCATGATACATGATGGAGGGTCTTCGCTCTGAATTTGAGAAAATTTGAAGAAGTTTTTTTCATTTTGGAAAATTTTGGTCTCAAAACAGATTTTTCAGCCCAACGCGTAGCGCGTCGACGCGCTCGCTTATGATTGGGACCCTTGCTGGAGGAAAAATTTATATTTTTGTGTTTGTCATGGTAAGTTATGCATGCTCCAGTAGGACCAAAGAATTTCACCAAGTTCTGGATGATCAAAGGGGCCAAAACACCATGAAAATCACCGTTCTGCCACCTTTTTCAGCAGCAGGAAGTACTTGTGGGAGAATGAAGTTTTAGAGGGGCAAATGAGCTTCAAATTGGGAAATTCCACTTGGGCTAGATAGCAGACATCCAGGGATTTCCAACAAGCTATAATGAGATTGATTTTGATGCTGGGAAATTCCCCAAAAGTAGGCTGTAAGGCGTGCGACGGATAGAGCTCAGGCGCGCTACACATAGAGATTTTTGGCTGATTTTTCATCTTCTAGCTCAGGATTTCGGCCAGTTGGACCAGTTTTGATTGTGGATGTAATTTTCAAGTTATATTGATGTAATTTTGTGGTTGGCATGTAATTTTGATTCACTTTTACCTGTTCTAGATGATTCACTCCCAAAAAAGTAAAAATCAAGTGAAAGAATCAGTTTCCTTCCTTTTAGAGGCAAGTTGTTTGGCTGCCTATATTCTAGCTCCTTGTTTAGAATTAGTTGAAACTGCTCCTGGAAGGAGGAATTCGACCCCTAGAGACATGGGAAGGGGTTAGGATAGTCTATATGATGTAATTTCTGAGACATTCTACAGGTTGGACTCTTGGGAAAAGTTTGGCACACTATTGTACATATTTTTCATATTTTGGCTAAGGAAAGATCAGAGGTTTTGCAGCACCTGTTGGGATTCTTGTGGCTTTCTGTTCTTGATGGTGTTATCTCTCAGTTTATTGTAATTTCTTTCATGTTTTATGTATGTCATTCCCTTCTTATGCCTCTGAAACTAAATGAATGAGTTAATGAGGTAGAATCCATTGATTTCAGTGCTCTGCCTTTGAATTTGTTTAGTTTTACATGTTTTCGCCAGTTTGGAGAGGATCCATGTTCTCCTTGCCCTCTTCAGCTCCTTGTCATTCTGATCCATCCATACACCTGATCAAAAGCATCAAGACTACTGCCTACCTTGCCCCAACTCGAATTCTGCAAAGATCTGGCCTCATCCCCGAGCCCAAAATTGTTTTTCCCATTTTTTCAACAAAAACCCAAAAAATCAAAATCAAAATTTCCTATCTCTTTACTAGCCTAAAATCAGTATTCATTATAAGTCATCTCAGCCCCTTTGAAGACCTTTTACCGAGATAGACCCGGAGAGAGCCCTCTCCTGTCCTCGTAGGGCTAACTACGAGGTTGAGCGTGGTTTGATGTAGCCTTGAGTTTTGCCTTATTTCAGCCTAAGGTAGATTTGAGCGCTAACAGGTGTGACAATTGCCAAAGGGTAGGGAAACCTTCTCCTTCAGGTGAGATGCCATTACAACCTCAGGTACATATTGAACCTTTTGAAAAATGGGCTTTGGATTTTGTAGGACCTATTAGTCCTCCATCAAGACAAAAGAGATATATATTAGTTTGCACTGATTATGTTACCAAATGGGTAGAAGCCAAACCATTACTTTTTGCTAATGAAGCATCTGTAGTTACTTTTCTTTTTGAGGATATTTTTACTCGTTTTGGTGTCCCAAGGGAAATTGTTACGGATCAAGGAGCTCAATTTACATCAAGGCTAGTGGAACAAATGATGGAGAGGTACAAAATCAGGCATAGAAAATATACTCCTTATCATCCACAAGCAAATGGTCAAGTGGAATCTACTAATAAGGTCATTGAAGGAATCCTAACAAAGACTGTTCATTTACATAGAAGAGATTGGGTAGATAGGCTTCCTGAAGCCTTGTGGGCCTATAGAACTACATGGAGAAACACAACAGGCCATACTACTTATGAACTTGTTTATGGAAAGCAAGTTTTGTTTCCCATAGAGTTCCAGATTCAAACTTTCAAAATGGCAGTTCAGCTAGGACTTGATTTAACGGAGGCACAAAAGCATAGACTGGAGCAGATTAATGAATTGGATGAGATTAGACAAGATGCAGTTCAGAAAACAAGTCTAGTCCAACAGCAAAGGACTAGATGGCATGATAATTACATCAAAGAGAAGAAATTCAAAGAAGGTGATTGGGCTCTCTTGTTTGATTCAAAATTCAAGGATTTTCAAGGTAAATTTCAAACACATTGGCTAGGGCCATATGAAATTGTTGAAATTTTTGACAATGGAGCAGTAAAAATCAGGACAATAGATGAAGAAGAGGTCACTTTTCTTGTGAATGGTCATAGATTGAAGTTGTATCACAAACCACTCTTAAGAGAAGAATTTTTCAAGAAGTTTCAGGAAAACAGTGATGTGAAGTTAATGAAGAAGAATCTTTCTTCTTCATCAACTTGATTGAATTTTCTGAAAGCATTTCTTTAAAAAAATAAAAATAAAAAATAAAAATAATAAAAAATAAAATAAAAGTATAAACATGAAAACCAATCACTAATTGGCATGTTAATACAGAAAAGATAGGGTGAAAATCAGAGTCTTTCTGACACTCTAACTTTTCCATTTTGTTTTTGCAAGCAGCTGTTACAAAATCATAAGTTCAGATCCATTGCACTTATGATTCATCTCATTTCATTTCATTCCATTTACTTATCCATCCATACTCCATTTCATTCATTCATTCATACTTCACTTCATTCCATATTTCATTCATCTCATTCCATACTTCATCCACCTCATTTCCATATCAAAATTTAAAGTTTGATTTTTTTCTGCAAAATGAATAACACATGTCATGGATTGCAGGCCATTTCCTATATCCGTCCACTCCATTTCATAAATTGAATCCATCCCATTTCATCATTCACTTCATACATATTTCATTATACCATATTTCATCACCTATCTTCACTCATTCCATAAAATATTCTATGTATATTCCAAACCACTCCATTCCATGATTAAAAAGTCTCCACAGGTACATTCTGCAGCTAAACAGATATTCTGCAGCTAATCAGACTTTCCGCAGCGAGACAGTCATTCTGCAGCTACAGATCCTGAAGGCACTGATCAACAAACATTTGAATTGCAACAGGATGATCCAGTATATCCATGAACAAGAAGAATCAAGAAGGATTATGAAGACTCTTCCAGAGGAGAACAAAGTATACAAAGACCACAAAAAGCAAATGAAAAGAAAAGGTAAAAAGTTCTGGTTATAATGGCATTTCATAAAAACTTTAGTATAGTCTAGTTATGAATCATTCGAAAAAGTTGTTTTGATTATTTTTATTGATCATACCAAATATACTCTCTGCAAAACCTTGGATAAAAATCATTCATTTCAAATTCTATACCCGACCATCATTTAAGTGGTCAAAAAGGCTGAAGTGTTTGATTTCCTCACATCACCCAGCCAAATCATTTAATGATGATTTTTTTTGAATCCGTTGTAAAAAAAATCTCCGCAGTCTTTTCACTCATTAATTTGTTTTCTTCACCTCACTTCATTAACTCATTCCATAACTACCTCCATCACTCCATTTCGTAGCCAGCCCTTCATCATTTCATTCCGAAAAACAAAGATATTCCTATCACCGTGAGCAGAGGTATATCAGTTTGAAATATCAAACCACTATCACCGTGAGCAGAGATTGAAGCATTATCACTGTAAATCAGAGGTATATCAGTGTGGAATTTGAAGCCATTGTCACCGAGAAGCAGAGGTATATTAGTGCGGAATTTGAAGCCATTGTCACCGAGAAGCAGAGGTATATCAGTGTGGAATTTGAAGCCATTGTTACCGAGAAGCAGAGATATATCGGTTTGAATATTGAAGCACGATCACCGTGAACCAGAGGTATATCAATTTGAAGGTTGAAGTTATTGTTTCCGTGAGCAGAAAGAGTACTAATCTGAAGATTGAAGAAGGAATTATGGGCCTCATTGTAAGAACTGAACCAGTGGGCACAAAATACCTGGAAGGATACCCTCAAAGTAGAGAAATGTTGCAACAGGTAGGATGGCTGTAATTTCTTGAGAAATTTAATGGCTTCCACAAATAAGTGACTAAAAAATTTGCAAGGTCATTCAAAGGAGCCGAGGTCGAAGTTGGAGATGTTAAATTCACTGTCACAGAGGTTTTTATTACAGAGGCAACATGATTTCTTAGACATGGAGAGAGATGGTTTAAAAACAGAGAATTCCATAATGAATCATGGAAGAAAATCCTAAAATCACCAGGTATGGATGTAACTATGTTTAAAAAGGGAATTCCAAGTTCTGCATTAAAAAATAAATGGAGAAACATATTGCTTATTCTACAAAAATTTATCACATGTGAAGGTAGATATGGCACATTTTATGTTTACCATATTAGATTGATAATGCATTTTCTGGAGGAAGAGCTAAATTTGCCCTATTTCTTGCTTCAAAGTTTGAAAAAGATGGCTTCTGGTGTTCAAAGGAGAGTCCAATTCCTAGAGACAACTCTATACCATCATGGCTTGGTTAATATTTTAATTGAACACCATTTAGCCAAAACAAAAGACACTTGGGATAATTTCTTGGTAAGAAACCACTTTGAGGAACCAAAAGAGCCCTCACCTGAACATCAGCCTACAAGGAGAAGCAGAAAATGGAGAGCCTCTAAAATTGAAATTGACAAAACAGTACAGGAAAGTAGTGAAGAAATAATCTCTGAAAAGTTGACTCAAATTAAGAGACAACTTAAGAAAGAAAGGGTAATCAGGAAATCTGCCACAGAAAAAGGAGAGGGATCATTCCAGCCAAGAAGAAGCCATAGACTCAGGGGGAAACTAAGGAAACACAAATCAAACAAACAGGGGTGATAAATATAGAAGATGAGGAAACATCTATTGAAGATGTTGAAGAAGGTTTTAATGAAGAAACCCCTGAAATTGACCCTGCTCAGCAAGAAGTTTATGACTATGTTGAAACATTGGAAAGGAAAGCTTCAGAGAGTAGAGATAGAACCCCTAGTCCTCCACTGTCCGAAATAGATGTGTTAATAAGGGATAGGTATGAGCTGGAAATACTTAATAGACATATAAAAAATGAGAATGATATTCTGAAGGAACAAGTCAAACTCAAAACCAGTATGAACTCAACCTTATCTCTACAAATGGACAAAGTGGAAAAGGCTAATGAAAAGTTGGAAAAGAGGAACAAGAAGCTAATTAGGGAACTTATCAACTTAAGGTTCAAACTAGTCATCAGAAAACCCAGAAGACCTTTAATTTCCAGGCAAAGAAGAAGGAGGGGGTTAGATGTTCTTGCAGAAGTCTCTGAGTTTATGGAATAAGTTGCATGAGGACATGCAAGAAGTCAGCAGTGGGGGTATGTTGAGCCCCAAGATTGTGCTTTCTTTCATCTTAATTTAACTCATTTTCCTTTGTCCATTGTTATCCCAGACCCAAATGATCAATGAAATTAGTTAAAACTAATTTTAGAATGATTAACATGGCTAACTTGCTAAGTTTTGTGATTTTGTCATTGTAATGCATTTTGACCAGAACTAGCTGCTGAATGCAGACATTCCGTAGCTAACCGGAAATTCTGCAGCTGTCTTCACGTTCAAGCATGTTCCAGGTGTCCTCTCAGGAAAAGCCACACATGGGTATATTCCACATTATGTCCTCATTGTTCGTTGCTCATCATGAAGACTGAACCGAATTCTGGACGTGGTTTTGGTACGTGGGAACTCATTCAAGGAGGCAGACTTCTAATAGGACTGTCCTAGTCCAGATGTTCTTTGTTCCTTTACGCTGCCATCGTGAGAGTCCTAGTACGATTTTGATAAGGAAAGACAATGATCCCCGTATTGTTGCAAGTTCTGTTATGTAGATTTATTATAAAAGCACTCGGGAAACCGAGAGACAAGCTCTAGATTTTTCTTAGATTTCATGTATTGACTGCTATATTTCTGAAGACCGAGACTACTCTGTTTCAAGTTATTTTTCCTTTAATGAAGAAGACAGCATTGCTTTGAACGCGTTGAGTTGATTTGGAGTTAGATTCCGTCTGGTGGTAGAGGGCCCCTGCCTCCTGCACGGCTTTACTTTCGTAATCTAGATAAGTATCTTAGTCGTTTTCACATTTTTGAAGTTTGAGTTCATAGTTAATTTCATTAGCCACTATAGCTATACTTGTTCTAAGAAACTCTTCCAAAAGATCATAATAATGAATGGGAAATGGCTGTAGTGTTGTAGGATTTATTTGTAATTTCTTTTGTTCATTATCACAGTTGAACTTATACTAAGCAAACTCTTCCAAAAAATCATTATGATGTCTAAGGAATGACTGTGATACTGAATGTTTCAGTTGTTTGTTTGCACTAAGTAGCATAGCTGATCTTACTCTTAAAACGCTCTTCCAAAATATCATAATGATGGGTAGGAGATAGTTGTGATGTCTTAGTTTTTAAATTTCTTTCAGTCTTTATGTTTGCATGTGCACTGAATTGTACAACCAAGATTGTTCTAGCAAGCTCTTCCAAAATACCATTCATGATGGACAAAACAGGCTGTAGAATCCCATAGATTAATGCATGATAACTTAGTTAGGGTACTCCGGAGTCAAATTGCATTCAATTCATGCTCTGTTATTTTGTTTTAATTTTGATAATGGCTTGTTAGTTCAGCACTGTTTTAGACTAGTGACATCTTAGTTCAGTTTTAGCTTAGCTCATTGTATTTTCATTCCACATTTAGTTGTCATCCATTGCATATTAGATTACATTAGTTGTTAAACTTAAACAATACGACCTTCATTATTTACAAAATCTCTTTTGTTCCAAATCCATAATTGACTCATAACCATCTGAACAGAAGATAGTATCATCTCAAGGCCTGAAGTACTTTTGCAACTTCTTCATAAACAAAACCTTTCCTCAAAAGACTACTTTAAAAAGAAATCCATAACTTTTGTATAAGGTTTAGTGATGTTAAACTAAGTTGCAGAATAGAATTAGGAGCTAGTCTTAGAGTATAGATCTTATGATGCTAACAATATTTTTCTCCAAATGTGTTTCAACAAATCTCTAACCATGGATAAAATGTTGTATCATTATAAGTTGATTGTTTAATTGTTAGTTAGGAGAATTTGTATACTTAGCTGACCATTTCTCAAGCTCTCCCAAAATACCTTTGATGAAAGAATTGGACAAGTTAAGTTTATGTTTTGATTCATTTTCTTGAAGTCATTATCAAGCTTTGTATTTTGCTTAGTCATAGTTTAGGTTTGATTCTGTTTCAGCATTTGCATTTGCACTTGTCATTTGTCATCAACCAATTAGGCTTCACTCTGTTTTTAACAAGTAGCTTCTTTCCACTAGCTTTGTAGTCATTTTCCCTAGTGAAACATAATAACCATCAAAAGACCAAAAACATCATAAATCATCATAAAAGACCAAAAACATCATAAAACACTAAACACAACGCATTAGGAGACAAACACCTAGGCACATACAGTGCACTTTACTTCAGCAGTTTACCAACCCTGGTTGACAATTAAATGAACTCAATTTAGGAGATTAGGTTGAGCACAAACATCAGGAACGGTTTGGATGTTAACTTTGCCACTCCCTATTCCTTTTCGTGCCCCTCAGCACACCTTGTCAATTACCATTCCCATACTTTCCCCGGAAGGACGGGTGTTGATCAAGATAGGGACTGCACCTCTACGCAACAATCCAGTGATGAAATACACATCAGAGACTTCGAGTTCAAGCTCCTGATCCCGAAGCACAAAATTTTCTTGATCCTCGTCCCAAATGCTTATCAGATATTGAAGCAATTCAGGCTAATATTGGAGACATGGTGTCAGAAATAATTTCTTTAGCCCACAGCTTTTGAGGGTGTTCATGCATTGTTCATTCTCCATGGCCAGTTCATCCTCCTCATTGTGTTCTCTCTCTTTCCACTCAATTACCGTCTTTTTTTCTTGGTACCTGCACACATTGTTCATATGAGCATTGTAAGTATCCTTAGGCATCAAAATTTGCAAGTAAATGGTTGCTTTTTCTTTAAATTTAGGCGGATTTTGGGTTGCACAGTTGGTGCGACCCCTGTGTAAAAAAGGGTCGATTGGCACAGGTCGGTGCCCGAAACCCGCGCCAACTGCGATGCCCTAGTTTTAACAAATCCTCCCCTAAGGGATTCAAAATGACAATAAAAGGTAATAAAATTTAGCTCAAAAGATGGCAAAATATGTCAGCTCTTACCTGAAACTGACGAGATCAAGATTGGTTCACTGGATCGCTCACAATCGTCGCCACAATATCGCAAGGTAAATGGACCACTGTTGCTCCACAAAGAGGTAAATGTGAAAAGTAAATAATTTTTACCACTTATGGTCTTTTATAACTTTTCAAAATCTTAAATTAGGTTTTAAAACACATTTGTTGATTATTTCATCATATTATTGTCGAGAAATACGTTTTACACACGTCTTTTTGTGCAGCGACATGTTTTCACATGGTTATGACGAAGAATGAGTTGTATTTTATACTTTTTTGGACTCGGTAAAAACATGAAAAAGTCACTGTTGGAGTCACCTTTCAGCTCTTTTCTGACTCTCTAAAACTGAAAATATTTCCGAGACGCTTGTCATTTTGAACTCGTTAAATTGGCTATGAAAAGATATCTACCTAGTATACGTTTACCCCTTTTTCGAGCTGGGATAGATTATTTACAAAAAAGGAATACCTTAGCCTATCGCGACTAAGAGGTTCTCCCAGACATAGTTTTCTACCTTTTCGGATCTGTGAGACTACCTACAAAAAAGGCCTTGCTGGAGTTTTCTTTTTCGCTTTCTTTTCAAACTCTCTAAATATGATAAGATGCCGAGTTCTTCCTTTGTTAGACTCGTTAAAAACTGATGACATCGAACTCTGATGACATCAAACTCTATCATTAAGACATTACCCGAGTTCCTCCTTCCTAGGGCTCGTAAAACATACTAGGTTGGATTTGTTTGAAGGAAAAACTTACATCGCAAGCATATGCTATCCCCTTCAAGCTTGTTTTCAAAAATAATTGGGGTACTCGCCAGAAATGGTGGGGGAAAATGGAACCGAATTGTAGTCGTGTTGGAAGTATGTCGCTCTTGAACATGGCACTTGTCTGCATTCGTGTCGGGTTGGGAACATCTCATCTCGTTATTTTTTTGCCTCCATGGGTTTGGGTAATCTCTTTTGACCACTCATCTGCTTTTTTCCATGTCACCATGACCTCAGATCCCTTGATGTCAAATATTGCCAAATCTAGTGTCATGTTGCCGATATGTTCAAAAGAAGTTTGCCTCTGAAGTTTTCAATCTCCCTCTAGTTCTCTGTTGGTCTTGATTCACAAACATCACATTCCTCTGTCTTGTGTCGATGATGTGGGAAACATTCTGACCCACCTTTGATTAGGTCACTTCGTGTCGACTCTAGCTCATTATCCAGGAAATTGATCTAGAGACTCCCTTCAGGTACCTTAGACCCTACATGCCTCAATGGCAGGTTCTTCGCATTCGACGCAAGGTCCACATCCTTGGCCTTCGATCAACTGACTTTGCAAGTGTTCGACGTTAGATCACTGTTCACATTCCGTGGGTTGTACCTTTTGTACCTTGAGAGCCATTGTCATTATTGGTGGTTTCTCTCACGTCTGTTAACGACTTTCATCATTGGCTGGTAATCAGATGATTTTCTTGCATGTTCGACTTCAACTCACATATTCACATGCTCAAATTTGTACTTTGTTTGGGTCAAGATGGAGCACAAGACCCTGGGTTTTGTCTGATGAAATCCAGGCAGTGGGTTCGTTGTGGATTACTATGACTTATTGTATGAATCTTCTGATTGGATGGCTGCGACCATACCTGAGTCTATTTGTTGATCCTTATTGCTGGATGGTTGTGTCCATACCTCGGATCTCACTGTTTATGTACTCTATTATGGATGGCTATGCCCATGCCACATGTCATGTATCAGAAATATCAGTTGTACTTGTACTTGCAGGTCTTCCAACAGTAGTTTTTGGGTCGAATGCGTTCTCATAAAGCATTTCACCCCTCCCTCTCTCTCGGACCTCATGCTTTAGGGGGCATCTATTACACAACATTTTGTCACCATCCCTGCAATCCCTCACCCCGCATATTGGAGGGTCTTTCCCATGACCTATGAGCAGTGTCATACTATGCAAACACCTTCTTTACATCCTTCTGCATAAGGAAATCATTTCTCCTGTTGAAAATTTCCTCAAAAAGCACACAAAAACCTATGTTTTGGCATTGGCGCGGGTAGCCAGTTCACCCCTCGCGCCAATATGGAAGATTTGCACTAGAGCCCGCGCCACCTGGCACTCTATCTCTGTGTATTTCCCGTGCCAGCTATTTTAGGAATGTTTTTTAACAAAAAGAGGTGGAAGTTTCCTTCTAACTTCCTTAGGGATGACTCATTAGAAGTGGTTAAACCTCATAAGCCACAGATATCTCCCTTTAGGTAGTGGTTTTTACCTCCCATGGAACACTCTTTGAAGATAGGACTCCCCTCAATGATTATAGGGATCCCATCTTCCTCTATATAACAAGCCTTTTCCCTTTACAAAAGCTAGCTGAACATATCGCCAAGAAGCTGAACTTGGAGAAGAGATACTATAGCTGAGTAATTGCTATAGAGAAGGTAGAACCAAGGAGAATTCCATAGAGAGAGCCCCGTCTGAATTCCCGACGAGCCTTTGTGAGATGCGCTCCGCTGGAATCCTGTTGGAGGAGACCACAACGTCGAAGCTTGGTTGTACTCTTCCTTTCTTTCATTAATATACTTGACTATGGTATTGGTTCCATCATTGTGTTATGTTTATTTAATGAAATTGATTTAGTCTTATTCAACTGACTGATAGTTACGAATGTGGAATAGCATGTTGTATATCGTCGTTGTTTCTTGTGTGTGTGTGTAGGTATCCAAGCGTGAAGGTGAGTGGATCATGATCTGTCAAACCAGGAGTGAGAGGCAGCCACTCTTTCCGATGAAAAAAATAGTGCAGGACCTCTGGTAAGTCATCTATTGAATCTCCGTCCATTTGTTAACTAGGAATCAATGTTATATTTGTCTCGTTTGTGGTTAGACCCACTCTAGGGTTAGTGGGATCGCCTCTGTCCACAGAGGGGATTTACCTCACCAACAATAATGATGACTCTACATGAAATGAGTTGAATGATGACCATGGTGATGTGACTAAGATGGTGATGAATCATTAACATGAATGATGGAAAGACCAAAACATGGACTGAAAGGAGTATTAAGACACCTAGACACATTAGCTGGTGACCAAATTTTTATTTGAAGACCTATTGAAGCCATTAAAATTTGTAGTAGGACCCTATCAAAACCTTGTAAGAGCATATTTTATCACTAGCGACTGGCAGTACTGGCAGACACTAATAGGGTTAGTATAATCCTCCTTCTTCATGGAAATCAGTTGGTACAACTGATCTAAAAAACTAGGTTCTTCAACATCATCTACAGGTATAGTAAATATTTGGCATTGGTATGGATCCAATGGTTGTATGATCCAAAATCCATCCACTTGAAAGGTCATTGTTTAAATCGATCACTGCATAATTTTTTAATGCCCAATCAATACCCAATAAGGCTGGATATGGATCCATGTCACCCATGATATCAATTACTTCAAAATTTCATAAGTCATAATAACTAGGACATCAACCTCAACATATTCCAATCTCGTGATGTGGATAATACAATACTAGTTTTCCATGCGAAACTAAATGGGCGAAAAGACCAATTTGGGTTTCCAAAGTGCCTCCCAAGTTTTCCTCGGTAAACTATTGACATCCGAGCTAAGATCTAACATGGAATCCTTAATCTGGTATCCAAAAATATGAGCATCAACACAAAATTATCTTCATGTTCTCTTCTTATTTCACCTAACCCGCATAGAATGTCTTTCAGGAAGATTAGGAGAAATAGATTCTTCTAAAAATGGATCATCCTTCACAACAAATTTTAATTTTTTGCGCAACTGACTGGCAAGTTTCTCATCATTCATAATTTAAAAAAACAACTTAAACCATTCTAATATTGGCCAAGATATCTCTTGAGATGGCCTGAGACTTTTAATTTATACTTTCTCTTGTTGTTTAATTCAGGGTCGTTGAGAAGAAACTAATTTCCAGAATAATTCATCCACATCTTTGTAGTATTATTTTTGTTGGTTAGAATCATAATATTTCTTCGACGACATCGGCCTTATAACAATTGGTTTCTCAAAGGTTCCAACATCAGCTCCATTTATTCCCCCCTTCTAGTCACAATATTAATATTTGGTTGTGTTATTGGTTCTGGTTCTTGTGGTTCAACATTAATCAAATTAGTTCCCTTCATCTCGTTACATTGTTCCTAATAGGAAATAAAATTTTTACAATCCTCTGTAGCATGTGTATTCACCCGACAATGTGAACACCAAGGTCTTATCAACATTGGACATTCTCTTGTGTCATGGCCCTCTTGGTCACAATTATAGCATATGATTGGGTCTCTACCTCATGTCCTCCCCCTTGGGGGCTCCTCCTCCTCGCCCTCGAGGAGATTCATTGACCCAAAAAGTTGTACGATCTAGGTGATTAGCCAAAGTATCTAAGGATCGAAATTGATCTATATGATGTGTGGGAGACCCACATAATTCACAAAAAATATTGTTGGGCACATTGGAATACTTTTGAAAAATAGGGCAGAGACGATGTGAATGGACGAAGGACCTACAAATTTCATAAAACTTGTTCATAGACATACCTTGATGTGGAGGGAATGCCTGATACTGGGTTGGACCATGAGATGACATTGCTGAATAAATTTTCACAAATATAAGATTGTGTTGTGGTGGGAGAGGAGGTCCCATAAGAAAACTCGATGATCCTTGACTCCTGAGTCATTGGCATTCTGTGACAAGTTTCCCTTAAACTTGGTAGTGAGTACACTAGACTTCAGGTCACATGGGTCACACAGGGGCAAGATACTTTAACTTCTCAGTAAGAGTGGAAATATAATCATGAAGTCCCAAAATAGTAAGGTCAACGGAAGGAGAACCCAGTTTGTAATCCTGATGGTATCCCGCCATTGCCTCAATTTACGTTGTCTGTTTTAACGTATCCTATAATGTGTCGATCTTTCATTGTGAAAACGAAATCCTAGTCATTAGTAACAAAGCCTTGATAAATAAATCCCTCTAATGATGAGGATCAATGGGGTATGACGATTTATTTATAGAATCTTTGAATCTATGCATGCACTACCAAGCAGATTCCAACAATTCCGCCAAGCCTTATTGATTAGAGTGAGGTAACTTAAATTCTTGAAGAAATTCCCATTTGACAACATCCATAGTAGTGTTGGTATTTGCATCGATCCATTAATAAACCATTAGAGTTCCATATCCCTTAGAGTAGTTTGGAACTCGATACCTTTAGTGGCATCAAGTGTCTGTCGAGCCCTCCAAAAAACTTCACACAGGTATCGATGCTGATCAACATATTCACCACCTCATCTAGAAAATTCTGGATATTGGGTAAGCGATCCAACCATATTTACATCCATGACTGAGTGCCCCAGCTAGAAAATTATAAATCCCTTTGAACTTGGATGAAAGTTATTAACTGAACTGGAATGAACACCATTGTTGGTACTACTTCCTACACTAGAGATACCAACACAATATATAGAATGTATGTAATTAAACTTTAGAGTTTTAGTTAACTTAGAAATAAATTGATCAGGATCTTGATAGAGTACCAGGGGAAGGTTAGGGAGCGGAGGATTTGGATTGGTATGTTACGGGTTGTCGCAAGTGGGGCTTGACTCATCTTTAAAGAAAAATCACCTCATCACAAAGTACATGTCATCATCCACCAGAGTGTATTACCCAAACATTATAATTATATGCATAGATGGCTTAGGTGTATGAAATCATTCTGACTCCAAGTGGGGCCTACAATTTCCAACAAAACTTCCCTCAAAAATCTCGTCGACATCTCCTACTTTTCCAAAAAAAGATACCTCATACTCGCCTCTTCTCCACAACTTAGGACTATCCATACTATACTTCCTCAACATTGAGCTTATCACCACTTCTCCTATCCTTTGCAACTCTCTCCTTCTACACCTAATCACTCACAACTTCCTTTCTCTCCACTCGTCATCTATTCTCGCCCTTCATAATGCTCTAAAATCATGTGCCATGTGCAACTCTTCTTGGACCATTGCAACAACCGCTCTTTTTCCTTAACTGTAAGACATTCCTCCCCCCTAGGTTTGAACCCCAGTACTTAGGGTTTTAAGCGGCCATTCAATCTTCTTGGAATGGTAGCATATTTTCTTCAACTATCAATACCTCGATCCATGGGGGAATTTCTTTCAACAATCTTCCCTGCAACCCAAACTTGAAAATTATTTCTGCTCTAGAAAAGGAATAATGATTTTTGGCTACAAATTTAATAATATAACCTTCTATTTCTGCCTTCACCCATAAATCAACAACCCTTGTTAGATATGTATCTGGTTGGTGGAGTTCATCCAGATCAGTTGTCGACCAATATCTACGAAAAGCAAGTTGAATTCCAACTCCTGCCTTGACTCGCAGTCATTTTAACAAATCTTGTAGCTTCTCAATAAACTCACACCAAAATATTTTGTATTGGTCATAATAAGGTTCATCATATAGAATTTATTATTTAACCCAATCCAGGTTCTTTTGCCTCAACTAAGCTTGTTGCAAAATAAAATGATAAACTTTCTCATGCCACCAATTATGAATGCCTCTATAAAAAATGTAGATACCATGATCTATATCCCTTTTTAAGATTAGGGCCCCAGCAACGAAACCATTTGTTGGCAGAAAATTTTAAAATGATAATGACCGATGGTTTGATTTGAGTTGCCAACAACAGAGATCGACGTAGTCTAGCTTTTTTCCAACATTTTCACTCCCTTCTGACAAAGGAGTGTCTCACTTGAGGTGAACCAGAACCGTTAAAATGATTACGGGATATTGATTAAAACAAGAACATCATTTGCGCCATTAACCTATTATTATCTGCACATCTACATCATAATTGAAATAGGTATTCATCGCATAATAATTAGAGTCAAAATTCATATAATGAAACATAAATTTCTTAAAAGGGGCTACACATACATTAAATCAAGAACATAGAAACTCCCAAAAAATCCCTTTTGTATTAAGATTTATCGGCCATTACATTATTGATCAAATACATCTGCTAGACCCTCTCTCAATCGAAACATTACATTAGACTTCAAAACATATAAATTAGAACTTTTATGCAAATATAATTATGCGACACCCAATATCAATACTTGAACTAGAAGCCCATACCACTACTCTCACTCACCTACCTTTGCAGGGGAAAAAACTACCCACTTGCAGAGGAATGAAAATCGCTCGACTGATAAGGAGAGGTAACCGATATCTGTCTGTGGATGGGCATTGCGGAAGTCGGATATATTCCGATCTGCCTCGAAGGAGATCGATCATGGCGAAGGAGATGACCGGCTAACTTCCTGCCTGAAGTAAGGATCGAAAAACGAGGTGGAGGTGGTTCATGAGATCAACGTAAATAAGAGGACCGAGGAACGAGTTAATCGACCCATCGGGAGAGGCATCATGCTTTGTGGTTGTCAAACAGGCAGGGTGACAGTACGACATGGTTCGTAAAGTAGATCCAATCCCGCTATGAATGACTGGATCCCGCTATGACCTTATCCCGGTTCTGAGCCCACTGCAGATCGATCGTGTTTTATGCTACGCCTTCGCAGTTATCCATTGCGGAAGTTAGGAGCTTATAAACACTATAGGTAGGTAGGATCAATCTATAAACCACTTCGAATGCGGAATAGAATGTTTCAGATAGAGGTCTGCGAATTGAGGTCAACGTCCCGGATAACCAATAATTCCCAGTGTAGAAGGTGGTAACCCACTCGCTCGGTAAATCACGCGCGTGAGTGTTGTTCCACCAAACCTTTGCTCTCCGCCTTAAGTCAGTCAGAACGATTCTTCGACGAGGACTTATCAAACATAGACGGTATTATCCATCCGAGACCGATGAGGTGCCCCGCCCGGCTAACCAAACGTGGCTTCAGTGGCTGGCTGTATGTAGGAAGAGGAATAGGAATCCATAGTGTCCGTCTGGCTGGGTTATCAGCCAACATCGGATACATTAGAGTTTCCAACCAATCCGGTTCAATGATCACACTTCCCCCTCCTTTTCTATGGTGTATTTGAGAGAATAAGCCCTAAATCCTGGGTCAAAAATCATCCGGCCGATTCACCCAATCACACCTGGAATCGATTTAGTAAGTAAGGGCCCACCCCCAAGCCATACCATAATAGCACTAAGGTGAAGGAAGCTCCTACGAGGCTCTAATCTCACTCAACCCAACCCAAAATAGACAAATAAATAGAACCTCATACTACAAAGATTCATTGCTAAGACTACATTAATTCATTAATTCATTCAGAGGGCTGGCTCTCAGGCAGTAGGGATGGAAGGTCCTAAGATCAACTCTTTAGGAAGCCTATTACCTCTAAATCACAGAAGGCATGGAACCTATAACTGAATCAAGCAGCCATAGAACCTAGAACTTAACCTCTACTCCACCGAACTCACAACCCACAAAAAGCAGGCTCGACACAACATTGATGAGTCAAAGAGGATTTCGAATTAGAAGACCCTTTAACACTAAGTAGATGAATGAAACACCAACCACCACTAGGAGGCTACAAAATGGATTCTAGAATAGCTTATGCCTTCAACTTCCTGCCCCAGACCAAAAGACATGGATGAAAAAAAGATATCCTCTCATTTACAACTTGCAACAACAGCGCGCGGAGGAGGCTCCACCACTTACTACCTCTTTCTCTTTGTAAGCTTGCCACCACCCAACCTGAACAGATTAGATAGAGCTTGGACCTCTCCAACATGCATGTAAATCCAACAACAACAAGCTTTGTCAGCTTCAGGCAATTCCAAGTACAAGGCCAACAGAAATCACAACAACCACATAAAATAACAGAAACTAAAACAAGAAATAGCAGCGGGTAGAAATAGCAGCAAGCAAACAATAAGGGCCACTCACTCATTGAACAGCAGGAACACCACCACCACTCAGCAGCATTAGTAGCATAGATGTGTAGCCACCCTCATTCAATCAAGAAATTACCTCGGTTAGCAGCACCAAACATTTCACCACTTTATCTACCCACCCACCTAGCAGCATTTCTTCCAACATGCCGCACCTAGGATTCTCTCCCATCAGCAACAACAAGATAAGGAAGGGAGGACGGGAACAACAAGAAGATTCAGGGACGGGTATTCTCGTCTCACCTGTCACAGTTGGTCCTATCGTATGGTACTAATTCTCATTCTTTGTCCTCTTGTAGAGTTAGAGTCAGTCAATACCGGGGATCATGATTTGTTAGATCGTGGAGTCAGTACCCAGGATCAGGAGGCAGTTCTTCCTAATTATCATCTCGGCCTATCCACCATACTTATTCTTATCTATAAGCAACCACCAGACTAATAACACTCATCATAAACTAATTGAACACTCATGATTCATCCTCATCATCAGAAAAAAAGAAGTGGAACCAGAGAAGATGGGAAACTAGATCCTAGAGGAAAAGCAGAGCCCGGGTAACGAGTGAAACGCAGCGACTCCGAGGAGCTAAGTGTGACGTAAATACGAAGTGCAGACGAGCAAGTAACGAGCGTAGTGAGCAAACAACAATTTCACGTAGTAACATAACGTGGGGACCAGGGGGAGGTTTGGGAATGAAACTGGTAATGCATAATATATAACACTCAACCTCTAGACCACATCGGTTGAACCTAATACCAATAGTCCTCAAAAACCACCCACAGTAACTTCACCCATTGGCTCATATAAAAACCAATGAAGTCGAGCCAAAGGTATTTTTACCATAGCTTAGTTCAGGGCTATTAATCTCAGGGTTTGATGAAGATGCCATTAGTTAGAGGATTTTGTCTATAGTGAGTAATAGTTTGCTGGTAGTTCTAGTTGTAGTTCCTAAGCTAAGTAGAGTATAAGATTACTAGTATAAATAATACTATAACTTTATTTATCCTATCCTTGCTACTTACGGAGGCTCATTATCCTTATTAGCCTTCTGATCTCTTCGGATCTGCTTCTCGGTCAATTGGTTCTTCAGCTGCATGGTGGATATTACAAGGTGTTGATTGCTTAATCCCAGTGTCTTGGTTGAATGGGTCGGTGGAATGGCAGAGCTATATCAGTGTAGATCCGTACCCCTAGCTTGGTGGATGTTGATCGTATTACTCCCGGAATTATTCACGGTGCCGGGGTCTTCATATCGAAAACACTGGAACCAAGCGAGGGGATGCCCACGCCCTTATTGATGCTTGCTTTTATACTCCTGACTCTGCCTTAACTTTGACCCCCCGCCTCTATGGCCCCTGCCTATGGGTAAACTTCAATGGGTTCTCGGTCAACTTCGATTGGTTCAACTCAATCAACTGGCTCTGCCCTAGCCTCTGCTTTCAATGTCTTTGCCTCTGTTGCTCCTTCTGGACAAGATGCCGCCGGTGGAGAAGCTAGAACCCGGTCAAACTCACCTGGGACTGGATCCGTCTTTGTGCTCGGATGTTGATCCACGCTTGGATCTGTCCCTACCAATAAGGATTCTGGCTTTGCTCCTGTCTTATCTCACTACTTTACCTGTCCATCCATGCTACTACTTATAACTTATCCCTACCGGGGAGTTATGCTACTGGATATGAAATTGGCTCTGTAACTACTCGAAAGGATGTTGACTCTGTTGCTTTTCCAACTACTGATGGATTTCGCTCATACAATGACCAGAGAGCACCATAAACCTGCCCAGCTTTGGCCTATGACCCATAGCTTTTTGTTCGCACAGCAAATGAAGACCGGCTACAGGAGATGACTAATGCACTTCCGATAAGGTTGAACCGCGAATGTAAGAAAGAGTGAACCCCTATATATCCATCTTATCTGTAAACACATGGCAGGGAAGGACAAGGCATAGCAGCAGGCCAAGACAGCTTTAGTCGCAGAAGTTTAGGCAGATCCAGATTCTATACTAGCAGCAGATTATTATTAAGTAACAGGGACATAGATAGGGGCATAGTAGGCAGCAGAGTAAGATCCCTTAGTTCGATAGCCCGTAGCAGCCCTTCTGGATCGAGATCGAGACCCGTAGCAACGCTTGAAACGGGAGCAGTAAAGATAGCAGCAGGAAAGGAGATTGACCTTGTTGACCTAGAACCACCAGCGAGCATAGATAAAGGAAGCTAAAGCAAAAGATACCAATGTAGGAGCAGGACCGGGTGAAATTAATCCATAACCAAAGGCAGTTTCTTACCAACATCCGAACAAGCAGATGCACCAGTAACAAGGGCAATTAGGGCCACGGAGCTAAAGGCAGATCCTTCACCACTCGAAATGGGGGTGCTTCCCTGCAGCCTTGAGCGAAACAAGAATGAGATGGATGGAATGATGAAAGGCGCTGCTTTGATCAGTCTGTAGCTAGGGATAGGGGGTTTATAGTGCCACCTAGGTAGTTGACCTCATTGACTAAGAAACAGTAGTAGAAGTAGCAGATCTCATTGCAAAGCTATCAGCCGTAAATACAGTTCCATAAGACAGGCCCATTTACTGTCTTCGTGCCTACTATAGCTTAATAACGCTCCGGGCCCTTGCTGTTAGGGTTCACCGCAACACTTATATATCGCTCAAGGCGGCGTAGTCCAGATTTCATAGTATAGGAGGTGGACGGACAGAGCGGGGCAGTCAACAAGGAAAAGCAACATACGAACATAAATCAATTTTGGGTTTAACCTCCTTCATTATTGAAATAGGAGACCCCCGAAACTACAGTAGTATGCCATTTCCCTATTCCTTGGCCCAGCTAGTCGTGGAGGCGGAAATAGGAATCAGAAGGGCAGCCTTGAGCGAAACAATAATGAGTTGTAATAACCGGGCTCAATCTTCAAGTCGTAACCAATCAAGGGCCCGCCCGCCCCTAATGGTAAATAATCAGTAATTCGATGATGAAATAGTCAAGTGCTGACGAACAAGTATGGCTCATAGGTGCGGCAAAGCGATTTTCCTTTTCTACTTCCTTTGGTGGATAGCTAACGTCACCCCATGGCGGACTTCCCCCCCGGGTCTATCTCTCTGCCCCCATATCTGTTTATGCCCCTCGCCGCAGTCCCCTTCTTCACTTCGTGTCCCCCGGAATGAATGACTTGTGCTTCTAATCACATATATAGGGCAAGGTTGTCATCGAGGTTGTGTTCAGCAGAGAAGCTAGGACTAAGGCAAAGAAGTGGCCTGTGGATATCTCGGCTAATGTGGTGACCAATTCATACTACTACCCGAACAGCTAAGCCAAACCACATTACAACGGATCAGGTACGGTACATCGGGCCAAGAGCAGTGGACCTACCTATTAGGAGTTATGGTACTCTAATTAGCTTAGATGCTGCCTCCTTTTCTATTGATGGTTATGCTTCTTAAACTCAGTCAACATAAACTAGAATTGCTACTGAAACTCGTCTGGGCTGCTACCTTAGTTGCTAGTTATGGTTGAACTAAAGAGGCCGCTGGATCGCGGTTCACCCTGTGATCAAAATGGACCCTAGGTGTGTCCCCTACTGTCCAAGCTTTGAGCCGTGTCAATCTCAATCTTCTCATAAATGACCAATAATCATTTATCCATATCCATGGTTGATCATAAGCCTTCCCTTTCCTCAGCGACCACGAGACCCTACCAATCGGCCATATGCGAGTCCCAACATGCCATTACTCGTGCCGGTCCTTTCCATAAATGCCATTGATCCAAGCTTATCTGTCCCTTCCAGATGAGCCCTTGTCTACGATAACTGGCACTAAAACTGCGAGACCCTACTGGTGGTGCCTTTGCCCCCGCTATTGGTAGTCAGGGCTGGTCCTTCCCTTCTCCCCGCTTAGGAAAGGGCAGTCCTATATATATAGATATATGATGCTATTTTCACAAATAGCTCCTGCGCCTGTTATCTCTGCTGCACCCTATGCCTATGTTGTGGTCTCTTGTCCTTGCTTCTCTTACTTCCGTCTCTATATTTACTCCCACCCACAACTTTACTTATAGGTAAATCACTTTTATTGGATTTCGCGTGAAGCATGAACAAGTGCTTCTCTAGCTACCTTTGCCTCTACAGGTGGTGCTACTTATGATGGTTATGAGCCAACAGGAACTGGATACGCCCGAGCAGTAACTGGTATCAAACTTCAATGGGATCTTCATAAATGGGTTATAGGGCAACAACCGGATATGGAGAAAATGGTTTTGCTTGTGCCTGTGGGATCCTGTCCACCTAAGCGAGGTACACCTAAGCAAGATATATGGGCATCATTCTTGTTTCATGTGTAGGTACCTGCCTTTGATGGCGCTAAAACGGGTGCTTGTGCTTGAGTAAACGAGGGTATGGAACTGGATCTGCGACTAAGGGCTTTGGAACTACACCTGCCTCTGATGCTGCTACCTTTGTGGATCCGCTACCATTGGCTGGCTGGCACTTGAACGGAATCCAGGACTGGAAATGGGGCTGGAACTAGGCGAGATGCTAATGCTTCATCTAATTATCCCACCCTTATTTCCTGCCCGCTTCAACAGGCTCTCGAACGGGCTCCCACCTATGCCTCCATTTCTGATGGGTAAATCGGGCCACTGCTTCTTCCTTTGCTATGGGTGCTTAAACGTCTGGTTCAACTGGGCACCCTAATGTTATTATTCCCCGTCCATAGGAGTGAATCTCCCCCAAGCTAGAAGCATAATTATAGCGAGTATAGCCTTTCCTACCTTTACCTTCGGGCCCAATCAATCCCTTTGGTTCATTAGATCACTTTCTTTGGAGGGGTTATATATACGCCCAATATATATATTATCCGCCCAAGATAGTTTGGAGGGAGGGATTCTAATCCCAAGATAGATTATCGGCCCAAGAGGCATTTATTTGGAGGGATTCTCCATCCGCCCAAGAGACCTTTCTTTGGAGGAGACAGGCATATAAGCCCAATAGATGAAGGCAGGCCAGGCATATAAGCCCAAGATGCATTTATTTGGAGGATTATTGTATCGGCCGGTTACATTCATAAAAAAGAATAGCAAATACTATAGAGGATTGTCCGTAAAGAGTCTCCAATAAATGGGAAAAATGGGCATTTTACGAGCGATCCCCTCATTTAAGGGGGAAATGCCCAATTGAATACTTTGGGAACGGAACCATATAACAGGACTTCGCGGACTGAAACATCTAAGTAGCTCTATGAAGGTTAATTTCCTCAAGTCAATGCGTATAAACTAAGTGAGTGTGTACCATCCCAAGTGAGTTTATAGGGTGTTCCATACCTAGCGCATAAGAGCGTATCATTCTTTATTAATCTAGCTATATGAGAGTGTGAGCGAAGCGATTAAGTGGTTGTTTGGATTTCCATTACTTATTCCAGCCAGCCAGCATAGGTAAGGATAGCCCGCAAAAGATGCATGAATGAGAGTGACGGCATGTCCAGCGAGCAAGAGATGATGCATAAGAGTGACGGCCAGAGATGATGCATTCCACTCTGCTATGACTTATTCCCTCCGTGAGGGAGGAATTCACTTGTAGTGTTAGAATCAGTCAATATCGGTAGGAAGAATAGTTTCTTTCCCCATTGTTTAATTTCCCACACTGGGTGTAGGTACTGATTGATGTTTCCCAAACCATGATGGGTAGGTTCATTCAGTTCCCACAGCATGGCGGCATACTTTCCTTTCGATGGCTTGTCAGGAGAGATGTCTTGGCGGGACTACTCCTTTTTTCCTTCTCCTTATCCTGCCAGAACACTTCTCTTGCTTGGCGGGTAGGTTAGTTTAAGAATCAATATCTGTAGGAAGGATTGTTTCGAAGTGCGAATTAGTATCCGATAGTAGCTAACAGGATAGAATATCTATATTTGTAGAGTTATTTATTTTCAAGAGAGGGCGGGGATATGCCTTCACTCACACTATCGCTTCGCTTCGTGCGGTAACAATGAATCTATCGCTTCTAGCTTTCATCTTCCCGCTCATGTATTCCCTCCCTACGGTTGGGGCGGGGAGAACAGCTAGAATGACTCAATGCCGCTTCCGACTTAGCAGCTTCCAGCTCATGTATTAATCCCGGTGGTAGGATAACAACCAGTAAGGAATTCCGGTGGTAGTACCAGTATGATACCGCATTGCACTTCGTTCGGCGGGAAGAGACCTAACTTCGTGGGCAACACTGGCAACATATCCTTTATAGTTCGCGTTACAGTCCTTCTAGTTTGTGTTCTTATCCTTCTGGATAAGATTGATTTATAGGGAAAGACCACATCGCTATCGCTAGTGAGGAAAGATCACATAGCTTTCGCTTGTAGCTTTTCCAATAAATAACCCTAGCCAAGCAACTAAGTTGTTGTTCATGGGGCTTGAGGAAATACCTCTCCTCGACCTCGTAACCTCGGCCGAGTCCCTCACTTCTTTGGGGAAGGTGAGCGATAAATCCCTACGGGCCTTTAGTCGAGAGTTTGGCAACTAATGGCTCACCCTTATCGCGGAATCTAGCAAAAGAATGTATGGAGGAAAGACCTTGGAGAGCGTTAACATAAATAAGAGGGTTAGTTACTTATCTCTACAGACCGATTGATTATCTCATTGAATTAATCCCTTAACCATCTACAGACTTAACCTAGGTAGCTTCTTACAAGTATGATGGGGGAGAGATTGGATTGGGTCAATATCGGAACCAGACCTTTATAAATACTATTAATATATTATATCCATACTATTTCCTTAAGGTTTGGGAGAGGAGAGATTCCACCCAGAGTCTCGCTAAGGTTACAAGGCGGCGAAAGAGCAGTTATCCGGGGGAAAGAAGCAGGGAACATACCCTAATGACTGCTGTGGGACAGTTCTACAGCAACTATATAAGGGAGCAGGCGAAGGATAGATCATTTGACTATTAACAATATCCTTCCTCTCCCGTCGGTCGAGCCTGCTTGCGCACCTTTCTTTTTTTCAGTTTCGGCCAAGTGCCTGAACTCAGGGGACTTTGATCAAAGAACTACCTTCGTTGAGAAAACATTCCTTTATTTCTCATTCCCTCCTAATTGAGAGCGCGGTATAAGCCCTATATAAAATAGATATAGGAACAAACATGTACTTTGGCCGCTTGAACGTTATTACATATATAATATATGTAAAGGCTCGCTTGGGAGGTTCCCGAGCAAGACTGAGATAGGAGGAAATAAGTGAGTCTCGACGTTTAGCTTAGTCATTATCCTTATCCTTTCAGATGGTTACCCTTATTACTTTTCCGGTATAAACAACCTCTTCCACAACGGGAGAGGACACCCGCCATGAATGGGCGGATAAATGTCACAAATCTTCCATCATGATCAGAAAAGACGTTTCGATTTGTAATCGAAAACCACTGTATATCTTCATAGTTTTCCCCCTTCGTACCTTTACGGAGCTTGTAGAGATAGGGAGCTTGTAGAGATTGAGTCAGATATGGAACTAGTAGAGAGAGATAGGGTATGGAGGGGCATAGAGCGGGTATGGAGGGGCATAGAGAGATATATGGAGGATGGATATGTATGGGCATAGAGAGATAGAGAGATATGGGTATAAAGATAGATGGAGATAGAGTGAGTATAAGCAGTATAAGCATGAGTATAATGGATGGGCTAGATGTTTTCTATTTAGATGAGTAGAAGGTTCGAAGAGTAGTAGTGGATCAGAAGGCTAGTCTGAGTTGTGTGTTAGTCTGAATGTGTGCTTCTGTCATCAGCTGAGATAGATAGGCTGGGTGGGCTTGGATAGAGGTGGGATTGGGGTTGTTGTAGTTCCAATAGAGAGTAGCTGGGAGTAATCTTTTTTGAATGCAAATAGATTATCTATGTTATTATGTCATTGAAGCAGCTCTATGAGCTTGAATATTGACTCTTCAAGGATGCGACAGCAGGCTCGACCAAGAGGGAGAGGCCATTTCTGTGCATTCTATCGCCACTTTACCCACACAGCGTGGGGTACATATATATGCGTTCTTATGTCATTAGATACTATCTTACTTATCTCTAGCTGTAGGGTTCAATGTCTGTCTAGTGAATGAAAATACAGGTCTATCCAGCAAGCGATAAAGCCCCGCCCGGTTCATCGACCGGCCAGCTAACCATCCAGCTCCAGCTTTTTACAAGCTCCAGCTTCCCAGCTAACCAGCTCCCAAGCTCAAGCTCCCGATCTAGCTTCCCAGCTAGCTCAAGCTCCCTATCCCTACGGATAGCCACACAAAGCCAATAGTCGTTGCTTGAAGGCCGTTGCCTTAAGGTCATTGTCGATAGCCGGTTTTCATTGTTCCAAGATCCTTGCCGAGAGACGGGAGGCCTAGCCTGATCATTCCAGGTGTCTAGGAACTCCTGTTCCATATTCGTAAGTGAGGTAGAGGTTCTAGGTAGAGGGTAGAGGTGAAGCTTAAGGGTCGAGGTCAAGGGCCATGGTTGGGTCTAGGATCTAGGTCGAGGTATGGGTGCTACGGATAGAGAACAGAATGCTGCTGCTTGCCAAAGGTGGTTGGTTTCTTGCCTTCTCGATCTTGCTATACCCGGCTGGAGACGAAGCAAGAACTTGACACTAACAAGGAAGGCCCTTCCACGCTTCTACGCTTCCACCTTCAGAGGGAATTGAACTAGAAATCGGATAAGAAGGAGACCTCTCAAAATATTAAAACACAAAATGTGAGTGGTTTCAAAATGAGGATGGTCAGAGGTAGGGAGGGTGGGTGAAGCGTCTTATTAAAAGGGTATTTATAGGGCAAGGACTTACACCCACTATGTATTGTTAGAGCAAGCAGCTTAACCTCTTTTGATGATTGATTCAGCAGATGATTAATTCCTAACGATACAAAGCCTTTGATACACCCCATTCTATTGAAGGTCTTTAGGTCCGTATACTATGCGATCTCATTGGTATTGATCTAGATCTTTCCCCTCCTCAGCCATGGAAAATATAATCTTTTACGCCATGGAAAGTCGATTCACCAAGTGAACTCGCTCTGATATCAACTCACGCAGTGAAAAGAATCATAGGATTCTATTGGTTCTTACCTTCCCGTCAAGGATCTGGAACCGGCGATAACTACATCAAATTATATATAATATCAAAAAGGTTCAATCCCGATACTTGAAACTATCTATCGAACTGGTTGGTCTTTTAATTGATCTTACCTTCCATAGAGATGTTCAATCTCATAGAGGGTCTCAAAGTTAGAGCATCGATTAGCCCCTGACCAATCTTCCTATGGGTCTTTATAAGAAATCCCAACTAACTCATTGAAAAACCAGATCTGGTTAGATCGATTCAATAGAAGATTGAAAGTGTTTTGAGCAAGCAGAGGGCGGGTTGTAAGATCAAGTCGACTGAATTAGATCTATAAAGTGTCTTAGGGAGATTGAACCGGAGCTCGCAAGCAAATGCTTTAAGAACATATCCTCCCATACTGATTAATGATTACACCTCAAATAATATGATGGATTTGATTAGTGGTTCTTATCTCTGGTTCGAAGAAATCAATAAATCAAAAAGTATAAGCTAAAGAGTTATTCTATCAGCTCTGCTCAATGTAACCAGATTGATTGATTGATTGAGTGCTCACTCGAGAGAGAGAGATCATGAGAGCCATCGAGCCCAGCCTTCCTTATTTTTATAAAGTCAATAAACCAACTCCATATATAGATTCGAAGGGTTATATCGAGTCTTTTGCTTGCTCGAATCAAACCACTCTATTCTAGGCTCTCTCTGTTGATACACAGCCTGGCTGGCTTCGCACCCGAGTACCAGCAAGCTCAAATTCAGGTCAGGTGATTGGGAGCAGCGTGGTGTGAGTGAGCGGGGAAAGCTCCTACTTTCCTATTTTGAACCCAAAACCGGATTGAAAAGAGCAAGAACACACTCATGACCTCTCATAATCAGGATATCGGGATGATCAATCAGATGATTGGAATAACTCACACCACAAGATACGAGTTGAACCAATGACTGATCAATCCCACTCATTGACTTACTTACTGGGCTGGGCGCCACCACTTTGATTTCGAACCAATAAAGACCAATCCTTTCAATCTCACTCATACAGATCCCTCATCTCCTGTTCATTGTTCAATTCGACGAAAGACAACTTATTCGTTCATTTTCAAGTTATTCACACAGTTCAATCTCAACCCCTCCTCTCCAGATACCGATATGGGAAGGTAAGAACCAATAGAGACCAACCCGCTGCTCCACCCAGGTCTCACTCACTTGATATGGTCCTCTCAGACGTTGCTTGATCTCTCCTTGATTTGTTCCTCTTTGAAGAAACCTTGTATTAGTTTCCCCTTTTCATATTGAATCCTTCAAAATTGAATCCACTATCCTGTTTCCGTGGGCACGCTTCCTATTTTCCAGCTACACAGGTCCCAATATTTTAGTTCTCTTAACGCTTTTAAACTTCCAGTGAGTTGCTTCTGATAGCTTTATCCAATTATATTCTTCAACTATTATTCACCATATTTTCCAAAAAATGAAGGACCAAACAAATAGTTTAAGTTTAAGTTTAAGGTTGTTAGTATGAATTCTTCGTCGAGGTGTACGAAAAAGAACCACTTTAGCTACGCATAACTAATAGCCCTAACAACAATAGAGGCTGCCAAACATCTTCAAATCTGCGATTAGTAATTAAAATGCTGCAACAAACAGATCTATAAATGGAAAGACATTAAGCAGTAAAGTAAAGGGTTTGCTCCATGCATCCAACAGACAAGACAAGAACACGATTTTTTGAAAGAATTTTATATTACAGGGCACCTGGGAGGAAAACAAGAAGGTGTATCCAGATCTCCTCAATGGGATGGGTTCTTTGTAGTCCTCAGCACTTCAGATCTAAGCTTTCTCTCTCTTGTAGGTGTAGAAAACCCAATGCAGAAAATAGAGCTCAATGGGAGCAAATGATAGAAATGAGACTAAGTGTATAGATCCAGAGTGATCTAGTAGGCAACAAAAGGTGAAGAATGATGGGGAAAACCCTCCTATTTATAACAAAATATTGGGTCATTCTAGATCTTGGTGCATGATTAAAATAATGTTAACCAAATCTAGATCCACCTTTTATGGAATATTTTATTATATTTGTTGGAGGGAAAAGGTATTTGACTTGGGTCAAATCCCTTGATTAGTTAAAAATAAATAAATAAATGATTTATTTATCTTTTTAAGGAAGTGGTTGGAAGATAATCAAATAAATAATGATTTATTTAATTATTTGTGGATGATTTGGTCATATTTAACAAGGAATATTATCTAAACAAGATTTAAATAATCATTCCTAGAAATTAATGAGATAAGTAGAGGTTTATCTAATTAATTTCTTTGGTTTTGGGTTAAACATGACTGGGAATAATAATTAAATTATGGTTTAATTAATTATTCCATGAGGAAAGTCAAACAAACATGGGTTTGTTTAATATTTCCTTTTGGGGTTTCATGTTTTAACATAGTGAAAGTGGTTTTACTTAGGGTAAAACTGGTCTTACATGGTGTACTTGGGTCCATCTAATGGTAATAAGTTAGATGACCAAAAAATGGTGTAACAGATTGCCCCCCAGCGTGCGAGTGTCAGGAGAAAATCGTATGACCGAAGTACGTTGTAAGAACACAATCACTAGACAACAAAAGGGGTGTCAAAGAGAGAAAGGTGAGGTAGATAGTGTGCTGAAGGACTAGACCCTGAGGAGACGAGACTCGCAGGTGCAACAAGTCTCTTTTTATGAGAGGGTACCTGTGCTGAAGGCGGCAGGGGAGGCATACCTATGCCCGCCGTGACAAAGTACAAAAGAATAGTGTGTCCAGTAAACAAGGGACCGAACCATAGAGTACAGCTGGCATAATCAAGGGCCAGATAAAAAATATAATGAAGAGTCTCACATACATGCTGTGCCTGGGATAACAGCCAGGACTAGTACAATAATATCTGAGTACATGAGATAAATACAACCCAAATTCCCCCCGTAAATGGGGAAGGGCTCACAAAATCTGACTGATACATGCAAATCAAAGAGGTGCTGCAAGTGGCTAAGGCCAACATCATCAAAATTTGGAGCGGCATCAAAGGCTGCAAAGAAGAGGTCATCCGGGCATGTGGGGGGCTACCTGCAGGGCCACCCCCTCATGAGGGTTGAGACATATCACACATACCCGGGAATCATCAAGAGCTGCTGCTGGGTCACTGGACCGTCCAGTATACGAATCTCGATCATGCTGAAAGGAGCTGGAGAAACAATCAAGTCAAAGGGAAATGAGAGATCCCCCTGCCTGATCCGAGGCACCGAACAAGAGTGGAAGCTGGAACCAAGGTACACCGCCCTCTAGAACTGGCTTCTGGAATGAATGAGCTGATTTTGATAGAAGGAGGTCCGCCATAGGTGAGGCAATGAGAGATCCTCAACTAAGGCACGAGAGAAAATAGTAGAGCGACGGACAGACTGACACTAATGATGATGGCGAAATGGAAAGGATGGAGTGGCGAATGGACGGCTTCCCTTGTTAGAGCATAAAGGGCATGAATGACATGGCAGCGACTGACACAATATCAGAAGGGATAGGGGACAGTGGGGCTGAAGGTCATGATATGCGACACAAGAGAGGAACCAAGCAATGAAGAATGGAGGGCTATAGTGGGGTACAAAGGGACATAGGATAGACTCCATGAATGCGATGATGACTCAACTTGGATGCTCTAAACAAGGGCGACTGGATAGTGCTGCCACACAGTAAAGGCCCCAATGGGAGACCATGGAAACATGAGTACAAGGTGGGCACTCATGACGAAAATTGACACGAACATGGACAAGTAAGGGAGCGATATGGTGCCCCAAGTACAAGTGGCGTAAGTGAGGAAATTCGATTTTAAGGAGCGGTGAAGTGACCCTTCTTGGACAAAATGTGTCCGGGTGAAGTATCAAATCACCAAAAACTAATAGAAACCCATTTAAGAGCTTTGTGAGATCTTTCCAGCGGTGCTGACGGTTCGTCGAACGGGGCTACGGTGTGGTCGCAGCAGTCGAAAGAAGAAACAGGGGTTCTCTTTTAATAAGGCAGTTTTCCCTCCAAAATCATTCATTTGCTATTGTTGCTGTGGTGAATGTGGAGAGGAGAGAAGGCCCTAAATCTTGCGACGAACGTAGCGGACAAACCGACCGTTGGAATCGAGATCTGTCAGTTGGAGGTAAGAGGCCTAACCTTGCTCTTGCATTTTGATGGATTACATTTGCAGTTTAGGGCCCAGAATCCCAGAAACAGCCCCTCCTTCATCTCTACGGCCGGGTCGCACTTTTTGGGGCAAAAAGTGCGACCTAGGACGCAGGTATCAGGGCAAAAAGTGCGACCTGGTCCAGAAAATGGCAGAAAACTGTGACCTGGGAGATGAGGGGGGTTTTGGTGTTGTTTTATGGCTGGGAGTTGGGTTTTGGTGTTTGGTTATGGTTTTCCCGATCTGTACCCTGACAAAAATCATGTGTTTGTGCAGGTATGGCAGAGTTGCGGGTAAACTAGAGAGAAAGGGATCTGGGAACACTTCGGACAGAGATCCAGGCGGATCAGGGCGTCCGCCGTGTATTGGCCAGATTTGGGGTTCTCAAGTTGTTGGAGAACCCGTTGATGAGAGCAGGGGAACCGTTACTGGCCCGGATTATTAGTTATTGGGATCCAGATTAGGAGATCTTTGTAGTGCAAGGGCATAGGATCGAACTGACGGTCCAGGACGTGTACTTCCTGACCGGCCTCCCACCACTGGGGATGGTGGGAAACACACAGCCAGTGCTGCCGTGGGGGCGGCATATCATGGAGTTCGTGGAACGCCATTGTCGACCGGGTCTCCAAGTCAAGGGGACTCGAATACCGATCGGGGATCTAGAGAGGCTAGAAACCCGTGCAGTGGCCGCAGCTATGCTGCGAATCCTGGGCAGCCAGGCGTTCCATCACATCACCGGTGGGCAGATGACGATAGTGGAGAGTGTGTTGGGTGGGACCTACTTTGGGTGGGCCCAAATGATGTTGGTGGCGCTAAAGCGACAGTTGTCGCTATGCAGGCGGCAAGTGAATCATGATTGCTCATATGGGACTTTATTGTGCGCCTTCTTCTTTGAGAAGATCCCGACCTTGAGGCCTCGTGTGCAGCTTCCAGATGGGGGCCCAAGAGAGCCCAGGATGCGCCGTTGGGGACGACTACTCTGCAGGGGAGGAGGAGGGGCGGTCGGGCGAGTGTTTCGACCGGAGTTTTTTGCCCATTGGGATCAGATGCCGCTGTACATAGATGACTACCCTTATAGTGGGATGAGCTACTGTGGGGATCCGGATCTGCCACTTCCGCCTGGTCGAGTCTGGGGGCCCGATGGTAAGTGACAAATTGCTATTCTTGTGTGGGCATGTTAAAGTTTTTGAATAGTAATTGATGGTACTGATTCATGTACTTTTGGTATGCAGATATAGCACCGGTAAAACCGGCCGGATATATGGGACGACCGGCAGCGTCTGGAGCTACGGTCCAAGTGGGTCGAGAGCGGCACAGAATGAGGATGCAGCCGCTCTGCTGGAGGACATCCGCCGTAGATGCGAAAGGTTGTTGACCGGAGTATCAGAGCGCGGGTGGCAGGACTTAGACGACCAGTTCATAGAGCCATGTGTTGGTCTACCCTCGGAGTGGCGAGGTGTCATGCGGCGCATGGCGATGGCCGGTCAGGCTATGCGTGATCTACATGCTGCAGGGGCAGAGCCATTGGCCCGGGAGCCTCCAGATAGTGATTAGGGGTAGGGGCATGTGGTGCCCCCTCGGATGTATGTAGGGGCAGGTGGTGCCCCCTATGATGTATGTAGGGGCAGGTGGTGCCCCCAATTTTTGGCTTTTTGTTTGTAACATGCTATGGGCATGTCGTATGTATCAGAGTAGATGGACTCTAAATATATGTTTTGCGACACATATTATGGATATGTATCGTCTTTTGATGGTTGATTTAATGTTATTGTCTTGTATGAAATGTGTGTGATAAATGCCAATCTAGAACATGGTTTGCAATACTATCGACATAGTGATTCTGGTCTCGGGGTACATGGTTGAAAGTTATGGTTTCAAACGCACGTATTAAGACTTTCACTCGTAAATAGCGTCTAAACAGCACAGGGTTATGCACACGATAAACACCATTTAGTTGCATTACAAGAAGCAGGGAATCCAAACGAATGTGCAGATGGAGGATGCGATGAAAGAGGGCATCAGCTAATAGGCCACACACTGCATCATATTCGGCCTGATTGTTGGTGGCAGGACCAATGCATACCCCGTTAGAAAGAACAAGGTCATGCAAGGGGGTGAAGATGGCCCAACCTGCCGAGGCAAGATTCCTGGAGTAGCGACTTGCACCATCGGCGTAACCGATAAAGGGTGTGGACAGGGGGTCCTGCATAATGGTGTGACAAGGCAATAAATGAGGGGATGAAAGGAAATGACGGCAGCGTGAGGGTACAGAAGTCATCGGGCGGCAACGGCGGGAGGAGGTGGAAGTGGCAGGATGATCAAGACTCAAACAAGGTGGTGTATGAGAGCTATCGGAAACATGGTGAGGACTCGGGCTGCGGAGGTCAACAGAGACACAAGTGGAGTGATCTCGAGTATGAGGGGGAATAGGGTGATCAAGGGACACAACAGGGGAGGATGCAGACGGGCTAGGCTCCGAGTGTCGTGCAGAGGAGGATAGGTAAAGGATGGTTACCGTAGACTCCTTCATCTAAACATCAGGGGGGGGAATGTCGATGGGAGCGGGGGGATCCTCAGGCTGGCCTGAAGCATACTGCGCGAGAATGGGAGAGGCGGATTGATTTTGTTCAACCTCATACTCGCGGATCACCTCTAGGGAGGTGCGGTAATGCGTCAGGTGAGGACAATGGTGGGAGTAGTGGCCATGGACACCGCACAAGGCACAGGGTTTGTTGGTGCGGAGAGTCTTGGGGTTCTTGGGAACGGATGAAGAAGGAGTGGGGGCTTCAGGGACCGTAGCGTCGGGGAACGCGACTTTAACCATGGGCCAGATACGGGGTAACTCGGAACAAGCATGGGTGGCATGACCAGTGACATCACATAAGGCACAAGGCTTCGCGGGCGGAGAAGGAGCCGGGTCGGTTGTGGTGGTCTGGTCTTTGGTTGCCCCCTTGCGGGCTTTGCCTTTCTTCCCGGGAGCTGTCACAACAGGAGAAGGGTCCTGTGGAGGTGCTGGGGGCACAGTGGCTATGGAGGAAGCGAGGGGAACCGGTTGAATCGGAGTCAAAGCCATGTAAGGTTTGGGGTGGCCAGGAGGGATGGCGGCTGGGGGATCAAGGTACCAGACCGGAATGCCCAAGCTCAAGTTAGGGAGGGAGAGGGTGGCCATGACGGGGACAGAATATACGCCGGGAGGGGGAACTAGGAAGGGGATCTGTCCAGCAGGGAAATGACCAGGAGGGACGGCTTCAAGATGGTTAAGGCCAGGAGGAACCGATCCGGGAGGATAAAGAGGTTCAGGGATACCAGCTGTAGGGGGAGGGCCAGAAGGAGGAGGTCCGGCTGGCTGAGAGGAATGGCTAGGAGCGGGTTGCGGAGGGCGGGGGGGAGGTTGCTGACTAGCCGAGGCAGGCCGCTTATGGGCAGCCTGAGACGATTGCATCATGCAAACATTCGACAAGCTGGGATCAGTGACAGGAGGAGGAGGAAGATGAGGAAAAGTACCAAGCAGGGTGGAATCTTTATAGACGCCGGGGGAGACACTGGTCAAAGAATCGACGATTTGCTTGTCGCCTACGGAAGATGGTCGTCTCGAGGAGGAGGGGTTTGAGGCAGGGTGGCTCATGATAACCATGATAAGATAGCTGGTCGATGGTGACTATCTTCCCATTATGGGGGAAAGACATCTTGCGGAAAACCGCGGATGGGACAACATACATGGCATAGGTGTGGCTTCGCCCCAATAGAATGTTGTAGTCTAGAGGGGCGTCAATGACTTCGACGTCAACGCAAACGGTCTTACCGGCGAGGGTGATGGGACAGTTACGAAACAGGCCAATGGGCTGGGAGGCATGACCGTCCCACGCTCGAAGGGTGATCGTGGACGGGGCCAGCTCAGGGGATCCGAGTTGCTTCCAAACCGAAGCGGACATCACGCAGGTGGATGCCCCCTCATCAATTATACACCGGGATACATTGGCGTTCCGGATTTTGACTGGGATTTGGAAAGCGACGGAAGGAGGAAGAGGGGGATGGTCCGATTGAGTGGCGTCGAAAACAATCATTTGGTCATTAGCAGGATCGACAGCGCCCATGGCAGATAGTAGAGCCTTCTTTTGGGAAGGGCACGACTGGAGGAGTTCCAGTGTGGAAATGGCAGCAGGGGATTGCGCCAAATCATCTACCATACTATACGACTGAGCGGCTCGACCGGAAGCAGCATTTTGGCGTAATGGGCCCTTTGGAATCTTTGGATGAACCTCAACTTTGGGTTGAGGGATGTGTAAGGGGCCACTGGATGTCGAAAGAGGCTCTGTAGAACCTGAAGAGGGAGGCTCGGTAGCAGACTGAGCAGAAGGCTTGGGGTACTAGCGAGACCGAGTTTGAAGGTGAAGGTCGACGGATGGGGAAGGATCGGAGTGCATCATAAGGATCTGGTAATCAGAGGAACCAGAAATGGAAGGGGGGGCGGCTACCTGGCTGTCGGGCGGTTGGGTAGCCACGAATCCTTGTTGAGGGAAAGGATCAGTAAACACAGCTGGTTGGGTAGTGGCCACATTAGGAGGAGCATGAGGGGAGGCGTGTTGTCCGCGCAATGTGGCTTGAGACTCCCACATCTGCCGCATCTGGGGTAAGAGAGGACAATCGTGAGTGTAATGACCGTAAACACCGCAGCACGAACAAGGCTTATTTGTGCGAATCGGCCTGTCCAGCTTGGGCGAAAGGCCCTGTTGTTGGTTGCTAGTGTTAGGGTCCACACCAGAATTGGGTCCTCGGTTACCAGGGGCAGATTGGTTCTGGTTGCCTCTCCGCCTTCTTTGAGAAGAAGGAGGATTAATCGCACCCTGCTGTGCAAATACTTGCCCTGGAGGGGGTTGTAAGTGCTGTTGCGGGTTGTGAGGAGGCAAGGGAGGCGGAAGCGCATATGCTGGAGGAGCTGGCGCACCAGGCTGTGGATAAAGGTAAGGGTTGGGTTGGGCGACATTGAGGTAAGCAGGAGGTTGAGCAAAAGGATGAGGCATGCCGTATCCTGGATACATGTTGCCGGGAGGGGGAAGAGTGCTTGAGGTGCTGGCCCCTCCCTGAGGGAGACCATAGCCCATAGGAGGGTGAGCAGATGGATGGGAAAGAGATCCAACGATACCGTCGGCGGAATGAGATGCCCCCGAGGCGTTAGCACCACCGGGCCTGGGGATGTCAGGAAGGACGGTATAAACATAACCAGATTGAGCGTAGATCAGGTCATATTTTAAGGCTATTTGGAGGGCGGCTTCTTCAGTTTGAGGAAAGTGAGAGGTGACATCTTTGCCGATGGGAGACGGAAGGGTGCGAAGGAACCAGTCCATGTAAACCCGATCTTCAAAGGGAGGGGCTCGACATAAGCTCCGTCTTCGTCGCCATTCCTGAACATGAGCAGAAAGGCGTGTGGAAGAGGATTGCTTAAAGGAAGTCAAGAGCTCTGTGCCAGTGTCGTATCGGAGAGGGAGCTGGAAGTATGACAAAAAGGCTTGGGCAAGAGTCTCGAATGTGGTATGGGAAGAGGTGGCTTGTTCGACATACCATTTAGAAGCTTCGTCGGTAAGCGTGCATTGGAACAAACGAAGACGGATGGAGTCATTGGTAATGGAATTGGAGGAACACCACATGTGGAAAGACCGGACGTGATTGGTTGGATCTTCTCCATTAAGGCCCTCGAACTTAGGGATGTCAGAGGGCAGCTTGGTGGGCATAGCGGGCCAGGCAGCATTGTGGTGAATGGGGTCATTAATCAGGCGGTGGAAATCGGGGGAGGGCCGGGGCACCGCGGCCTGCGGCGGCACGAGGGTGGCGGGGTGGTGTTTATGAGCGGTTCCGCTAGAAAGTAGGGCCGGCATTAGGGCCGGGGGAACCGCTAGAGTTAGGCCCTGGACCAGACATGGTGAAGGTGACAGGGGGAGAACCAGGAGGAGAAGGAGGACCCGATGAATCAGGAGAGGAGTCGGAGTGGGGACTCGAAGGTGGACTGGCTTGACGACGGTGGTGCGAAGCAGGTCGATCAACCGGAAACTGAGGGTGAAGGCCAAGAAGTCTCCGGGAAAGGCGCCTTGGGGGCGCAATGATGACAGGAAGAAGGAAACCGACAAGGGCAGAAAGGGACAGAATCAAGTAATGTCAAGGGCAGATAAGGTGTAGTGACAATTGATTTTAGAGTCTTTGCCAGGCGGTGTTAACCAGGCGCTTCTTCACTTAGGGTCAGTGTGTGGCGTGCGTTAATTTTAATTTTTAAACCCTTTCCGTTGTTGAGAGCAAGAAAAAGTGTGCTGCGTAGCTGAAAATAAACCTACAGAGAACAGAATATAATGCTGAAATAACAGAAAAATAACAGCTACGTGTGCATCGATCTAACCCAAGAAGGTGGGTCTCTCACAACTATGCTGAAAAGAAAGGGGAAAAACTATGTAAAACACACATAAAGGGAGCTCAACAGATCTAGGGTCAAAAGGGACAGGGATCTGGAGGATAAAGCTGCAGGCAAGGGGTGCAGATCACAGCCAAGAGTCAGAGGCAAGGTGGCTGGAAAAAAGGAAGGAAATTAGCAAAAAATCGGAGGGGCAAGGCGGAGGCCTTCAAAGGAGGTCCAAACAAAACGACAAGAGGTGATTTGGAAGGAAAAGAGGCTGATTTCAATGGATCTGAAAGGGAGGTAACAGATCTGAAAAAGAGGGGGCTGAAGCTCTGAAAACCGACGACTGAAACAGATAAAACTCTTCCACAAAAAGTGGAGGGTACTAAAGCCCTAAGGGGCTGGGTTCCCACTTAGATGAGTAAAAACAGATCAGATCTTGGTCAAGGCGCGCTGAGACAGAGGCTGGAAGACCCTGACAGAAGCTGCAACAGAACCCAGAAAAATTGCAGAAAAATCACTGAAAAACTGGCAGGTCGCAGTTTCTGACCTGTTTTCAGTGCAGGTCGCAGAAAATGGGCAGAAAAGTGCGACCTGGAGCTCCAGGTCGCAGGTTATGGGCCAAAAAGTGCGACCCCCCGTTCCGGTTGTCTCGGCGGCAGATTTTCAGAAAAGTTGCCATCTTAGTTGCGGCTGGTGTCGCTTACCTGCGCAATAAGGCCAGAAACACACGGAAGTTAGAAATTTTAAAATTTTAGGGTTTTAGGTGAGAAAAATGACATAAAAAGAGGAAAAATAAGTAGCTGAAAAGAAGCCCTAGGGCCTGAAGTAGCTGGATATGCAGGAATATGGAAAACGACAACGGTCGTAATTTAAAACCCGTGTGGAGTCGCCATTTGTTAGTATGAATTCTTCGTCAAGGTGTACGAAAAAGAACCACTTTAGCTACGCATAACTAATAGCCCTAACAACAATAGAGGCTGCCAAACATCTTCAGATCTACGATTAGTAATTAAAATGCTGCAACAAACAGATCTATAAATGGAAAGACATTAAGCAGTAAAGTAAAGGGTTTGCTCCATGCATCCAACAGACAAGACAAGAACACGATTTTTTGAAAGAATTTTATATTACAGGGCACCTGGGAGGAAAACAAGAAGGTGTATCCGGATCTCCTCAATGGGATGGGTTCTTTGTAGTCCTCAGCACTTCAGATCTAGGCTTTCTCTCTCTTGTAGGTGTAGAAAACCCAATGCAGAAAATAGAGCTCAATGGGAGCAAATGATAGAAATGAGACCAAGTGTATAGATCCAGAGTGATCTAGTAGGCAACAAAAGGTGAAGAATGATGGAGAAAACCCTCCTATTTATAACAAAATATTGGGTCATTCTAGATCTTGGTGCATGATTAAAATAATGTTAACCAAACCTAGATCCACCTTTTATGGAATATTTTATTATATTTGTTAGAGGGAAAGGGTCTTTGACTTGGGTCAAATCCCTTGATTAGTTAAAAATAAATAAATAAATGATTTATTTATCTTTTTAAGGAAGTGGTTGGAAGATAATCAAATAAATAATGATTTATTTAATTATTTGTGGATGATTTGGTCATATTTAACAAGGAATATTATCTAAACAAGATTTAAATAATCATTCCTAGAAATTAATGAGATAAGTAGAGGTTTATCTAATTAATTTCTTTGGTTTTGGGTTAAACATGACTGGGAATAATAATTAAATTATGGTTTAATTAATTATTCCATGAGGAAAGTCAAACAAACATGGGTTTGTTTAATATTTCCTTTTGGGGTTTCCTGTTTTAACATAGTGAAAGTGGTTTTACTTAGGGTAAAACTGGTCTTACATGGTGTACTTGGGTCCATCTAATGGTAATAAGTTAGATGACCAAAAAATGGTGTAACAAAGGTTAAAGTTATGATAGGCTAGGTCAAGGTTAAGGTTAATATTAAGGCTAAGGTTAAGGTTAGGATATGTTAGGTTAGGATAGGTTAATGTTACAATTATGGTTAATGTTAATGTTAAGGTTACATTAAGGTTAACATTATGTTACGATAAGGTTAATGTTATGTTACGATAAGGTTAAGGTCAAAGTTAGGTTAAGGTTAACTTAATGTTAGGTTAGGTTAAGTTTAATGACAAGGTTAAGATTTAGGTTAAGGTTAAGGTTAGGTTAAGGTTAGCTTAAGGTTAAGGTTAGGCTAGGTTAAGGTAAGCTTAAGGTTAAGGTTTGGTTAAGGATAATATTAAGGTTAGGTTAGGCTAGTTTAAGGTTAGGATAGGTTAACGTTAAGCTAAGCTTAAGCTTAAGTTAAGGTTATGTCAACTTTCAATTAGGTTAAGGTTAGATTTAGGTTAGGTTGAGGTTTAGTTAAGTTAAGGTAAAGGTTAGGTTAAGTTTAGGTTAAGGTTAAGGTTAGGTTAAGGTTTATGTTAAGGTTAACATGAGTTTAAGGTTAAGGTTAGGTTAGGATAAATTAAGGTTGAGGTAAAGTTAAGGTTAAGGTTAAGGCTAGGTTATGGCTAGGTTAGGTTAAAGTTAAGGTTAAGGCTAAGGTTAGGTTGGGTTATGGTTAAGGTTAGGCTATGTTAAGTTTAAGTTTAAGATAAGGATAAGGTTAAGGTTAGGTTAAGGTTAAGGTTTTGTTAAGGTTAAGATTAGGTTAAGGTCAAGGTTAAAGTTATGGTTAATGTTAACGTTAAGGTTAAGTTAAGGTTGAGGTTAACGTTACGTTTAGGCTATGGCTAGGTTAGGTTAGGTTAATGTTAATTTTGGTTAAATTTAAGGTTATGGTTAGGATTAGGGTAATGGTTAAGTTAAGGTTAAGGTCAAGGTTAAGATAAGGTTAGGTTAGGTTAGGTTAAGTTAGATTAAGGTCAAGGTTAAGGTTAAGGTTTAGGCTAAGCTTAAGATTAGGCTAGGTTAAGGTTAAGGTTATGTTAGGTTAAGGTTTAGGTTAAGGTTATGTTAAGGTTAAGTCTAGGATAAGGTTAAGTTTAGGTTAAGGTTAAGGCTAAGCTTAAGGTTAGGTTAGGGTTAATGTTAAGGTGGATATTTTCTTAAGGTTAGGTTAGGTTAGGTTAGGTTAAGCTTAAGGTTGGGTTTAAGATTTGGTTAAGCTTACATTTAGGTTTGGTTAATGTTAAGGTTAAGTTAAGATTAAGGTTAAGGTCAAAGTTAAGGTTAAAGTTAAGGTTAATTGTCAATAGGATGATCATACACATTCTGCGCATGTACAACTCAAATAATCCATGCACATGGGATGAGAGCCTCCCCTACGTATAACACAACTATAATCGGGCCCTCCACAACTCAACCGACCACAACCCCTTTCAGGTGGGCTTGGGAATCTAGCCACTATGTCCCATTGACGTAGCCATGCCATTTTCAGCTAGTCAGGTCGATTTAGATCATGTCCAGTCTAAAGTTGACAAGGTGAACAATTTCATTGAGCGCATTCAACACATCCACCAATAGGTTCATGAAATATTGGACATATCCAATGCTAAGTACAAGCAACGACATGATCAACATCGGGTGCCACACAACTTCCAGGTGGGCGAAAAAGTGTGGCTATATTTGCAGAAGGAGCGCCTCACTGGACCCCATCGCAAGCTTCGCCCACCCTGATATGGGAAATACACCATCACCAAGGCTGTAGGGGACAATGCCTTCGAGCTCATTATTCCACCATTCCTTGGTCTGCACCTAGTGTTCAATGTGGACCACCTTCAACCGACTTTCCACCTCTACTGGACACATCTGACATCGCAGAATGACTCAAACCAACAGAGTTAAACCCATACTGCATGGAACAAGCCACAACTGATTGGATTATGGACACACAGATCAAGAAAACCCGCCAGCATAGGGTCTAGCTATAACAAGTTGTCAAAGAAGGCGAAATCCTTCACCAGGGCAAGTGGCTCACCAGGGACCAAGTTCAACAGAAGTTTCCTCATCTCATGGAGGAACTAAACACAATGGGGACCATTGCTTCCTAAGGGGGGCGGAATGATCCAGGTGGCAATTGGTGGCCTCCCGCATATTCCACTTGGACCCCTACCATTGTTTTGTTTTTGTTTTTGGTATGTTTTGTTTTTTTGGTTTTTTGTTTGTTTGTTTGTTTGTTTGTTTTGTTTTGTTTTTCTATTTTTTGTTTTTGTTTTTGTTTTTTGTTTTTTTGTTTTTTTTTGTTTTTTGTTTTTTTTTTCTTGTTTATTTTTTGTTATTTGTTATTTTATTTTTTGTTTTTTGTTTTTTTTTGTTTTTGTTTTTGTTTTTGTTTTGTTTTTGTTTTTGTTTTGTTTTTGTTTTCAGTTTCCTTAATTGTTGCACAATTTACTATTTTTGGCAGTTTTTCGGGTCCTGAACTTCGAGAGCCTTTTTGAGGCCCTAAACGACGTTTTTTGGGGAAACCACTTCTAGAAAATAAGAGTTGGAGAGTTGATATTTATTACTAGTAGTTGTAGTCCTCAGATATATCTTTCTAACGATGTATCATGTACATCAAACGAAGATAGTATGCTAAAGCTACGACTCCATGAAATTGATGTACCAATTTACCCTAACAAGGCCCATAGTCTAGCATTTCATCTTCTAGGGTTAGGTTTTTGGATGTTTATGGTTTTCCATTGTTTCTCAATAATAATTAGGCCTTCGAGCCTCATTGTAATAGTTCAGAGGCATGTAGCCGCCACATCTCTTCTCAGAGATAAGCTACCAACGCCCTAGCTAGTTTATTTCCATTCTTTCTGTAAGCATATTTTAGTTATGAGAATTAATGAAATGAAGTCTTATTTCTGCTGCATCTCTCCGTTTATGTGTATTTCTGTATTCTATTGCATTTCTACATAAGTCCAGATCATAAATCTAGGTTAGGTTAACGTTAGGTTAAGGTTATGTTAGGTTAGGGTTAAGACTAAGGTTAAGGTTAGGCTAGGTTATGTTAAGGTTAAGTTAAGGTTAGGTTAGGTTAGGTTAAGGTTAAGGTTAAATTTATTGTTTAGGTTAGGTTAGGTTAGGTTAAGGTTAGAGTACATTAGGCTAAGGTTAAGGTTAGGTTAAGGTTAGGTTACGTTAAGGTCAAGGTTAAGGCTAAAAATAAGGGTAAGGTTAGGTTAAGGTTAAGTTAATGTGAAGGTTAAGATTAAGTTAAGGTTAGGTTAGGTTTGGTTAAGGTTAAGGTTAGGTTTAGGTTAAGGTTAAGGTTAGGTTAGGTCAAGGTTAAGGATAAGGTTTATGTTAAGGTTAAGGTCCATGCTAGGTTAGGTTGGGATAGGTTATGGTTAAGGTTAGGTTAGGTTGGGATAGGTTAAGGTTAAGGTTAAGGTTAAAATTAAGGTTAGGATAGGTTAAGGTTGAGGTTGGGCTAGGTTAAGGTTAGGTTAGGTTGGGATAGGTTAAGGTTAAGGTTAAGGTTAACATTAAGGTTGGGTTAGGTTAAGGTTAAGGTTAAGGTTAGGATAATATAGGTTAGGTTATGATAGTTTAAGGTAAAGGAGAAGTTTAATGTTATGGTTAAGGTGAATGTAAAGGTTTGGTTAAGGTTAAGGTTAAGTTAAGGTTAAGGTTAGGGTAGATTAGGTTAGGTTAAGGTTAAGTTTAAGGTTAAAGTTAAGTTTAGGTTTAGGTTAACGTTAGGGTTAAGGTTGAGGTTAACGTTAGGCTAGGTGAAGGTTAAGGTTTGGTTAAGGTTAAGGTTTTGTTAAGATTAAGGTTAAGGTTAGGTTAGCTTAAGTTAAGCATAAGGTTGAGGTTGCAGTTGATATTGAGGTTAATGTTAAGGTTAGGTGAAGTTAGGTTAAGGTTAGGTTAGGTTAGCTTAAGGTTAAGGTTAGGTTAACATTAAGGGTAAGGTTAGGATAGTTTAGGTTAAGGTTAAGGTTAGGTTAATATTATGTTAGATTAGAAAAGGTTAAGGTTAAGGTTAGGTTAAGCTTAGGTTAGATTAGAATAGGTTAAGTTTAAGGTTAGGTTAGATTACAATAGGTTAAGTTTAATGTTAATGTTAAGGGTAAGGGTAGGCTAAGGTTAAGGTTAGATTAACGTTAAAGTTAAGGATAAGGATAGGTTATGGTTATGGTTAAGGTTAAGGTTAGGGTTAGGTTATGGTTAGGTTAGGTTAGGTTAGGTTAAGGTTAAGTTAAGGTTAAGCTAAGGTAATTTTATGTTAGATTAGTTTAAGGCTGATGTTTATGTTTAAGTTAAGGTTAGGTTAAGACTAAGGATAGGTTAAGGTTAATGTTAGGTTAAGGTTAAGGTTAGGTTAGATTAAGGTTAAGGTTAAGGTTAAGGTTAGGTTAGGGTTAAGGTTAAGGGTAAGGTTAGGTTAGGTTATGTTAAGTTTAATTTAAGGTTAGGTTAGGTTAGGTTAAGGTTAAGGTCAAGGTTAATGTTAAGGTTAAGGTTAGGTTAAGTTAATGCTAATTTGGGTTATGTTAGGTTACATTAGGCTAAGGTTCAGGTTAAGTTAAGTTTAGGTTAGGATAATGTTAGGTTAAGGTTAAGTTAAGGTGAAGGTTAAAGTTAACTTAAGGTTAGGTTAGGTCAGGTTAAGGTTAGGTTTAGGTTAAGGTCAGGTTAGGTCAAGATTAAGGTTAATTTAAGGTTAAGGTTAACTTAAGGTAAGTTTAGATTAGGTTAGGTTAGGTCATGTTAGGTTAAGGATAAGGTTAATATTAAGGTTAGGTTAACTTTTAGGTTAAGGTTAAGGTAAAGTTTAAGGTTAGGTTAGCTATATGTTATGCTAGGTTAAGGTTAGGTTAGATTAAGGTTAAGGTTAATGTTAACTTTAGGTTAGGTCAATCTAGGTTAGGTTATGTTAGTTTATGGTTAAGGTTAAGGATAACATTAGGTTAGTTTGAGGTTAAGGTTAAGGTTAAGGTTAGGTTAAAGTTAAGTTAGGGTTAAGGGTAAGGTTAATTTAAGGTTAGGTTAGGTTAGGTTAATGTTAAGGTTAAGTTTTAGGTTTAGGTTAATGTTAGGTTCAGGTAAAGGTTAGGGTTAGGTTAAGGTTAAGTTAGGTTATGGTTAAGTTAAGGTAAAAGTTAATGTTAAGTTAAGGTTAGGTTGGGTTAGGTTAGGTTAAGCTTAATGTTAGGTTATGTTAAGATTAAGGTTAATGTTAGGTTAATGTTGGGTTAAGATTAGTATGGGCTAGGCTAAGGTTAAGGTTAAACTTAAGGTTATGGTTAAGGTTCAGTTAGGATAGTCTAGGGTAGGATAGTTTGAGTTTAAGTTTAAGGTTAAGGTTACTATTAGGGTAGGTTAGGTTAAGGTTAAAGCTGGGATAGGCTAGGTGAAGACGAAGGTTAAGGTTAATGTTAAGGCTTACGTTAAGGTTAGGATAGGTTAGGTTCAGATAGGTTAAGGTTAAGGTTAAAGTCAATGTTAATGTTAAGGTTATGTTAAGGTTAAAGTTAGGTTAGGATAGGGTTAAGGTCAATGTTAGGTTGAGGTTAAGGTTAAGGTTAAGTTAATGTTAGGTTAGGTTAAGTTTAAGGCTGAGGTTAGTGTTTAGGTTAAGGTTAAGGTTAGGTTAAGGTTATGTTTAGGTTTAGGTTAGCTTAAGGTTAAGGTTAGGCTAGGTTTAAATTAGCTCAAGTTTAAGGTTTCGTTAAGGTTAAGGCTAAGGTTAGGTTAGGTTAGTTTAAGGTTAGGATAGGTTAGGTTAAGGTTAAGGTTAAGGCTAAGCTTAATATTAAGGCTAACTTAAGGTTAGGTTAACTTTAAGTTAGGTTAATATTAGGTTAACTTTAAGTTAGGTTAAGGTTAAATTTAGTTTAAGTTGATGTTTGGTTACGATAAGGTCAAGTTTAGGTAAATGTTAGGTAACGGTTAGGTTAAGGTTAAGATGAGGTTAGGTTAAGGTTTAATTTAAGGTTAATGTTAAGGCTAGGTTAAGGTTAAGGTATTGTTACATAGTTATTTTCCACCGTCCCTGCAATCTCCCGTCCCGCACATTGGAGGGCCTTTTCTATGACTTGTGAGCAGTGACATGACCTAAAACCACTTTCATGGAATCCCCCTTGACAAGGACAATCATTCCTCTGAAGACAGTTTCCTGTAAAAAACCCTAAAAATAGACCTTTTGGCCTTGGCACGACCAACCAGTTCAACCCTCGCGCCAATGGGGGAAATCCACCAAAGAGGGCGCGCCAACTGGCTCTCTGTCCCAGTGTATTACTCATGCCAAGCTTAATAAGGATTTAGAAAAAAAAATAAATGGCGAAAGTTTGATTCCAACCAACTCCTGAATGAGTCTCTAAAATGAGTTGGGAGGTTTGGCTCTGAATCTCCATGTAGGGGAAGTGGTTTCCCACCTCTCATGGAAGCTTTCTTGAGGATAGGGCCAATCCCACCATTGTAGGGATCCCAACTCCCCTTCCACCATCTATATAAGCTTGCCATTTTTCCTTTGCAAGCTAGCCTTAATGGTCATAGAACTAAGAGCTGAATCAGTAGCAAGGAGACTATCGCCAAACAGCCTCTGAGAGCCAAGCCAAAGAGAGAGAGCTTTGTCCCATTCCCGATGAGCTTCATCGAGACGTGCTCCGCTATCGACCCGCCGAAGGAAGATCTAGTGTTAGAGCTTAGGTTGTGTCTTTCTTTCGTTGTTATTAATAATAAACAACTTTGATTATGGTTCCATTCATATGTTCATGTCTTATGTTATGAATTATATCTTCTCTGACTGATATATGGTTACATGTTTTAGGTTTAAGTTGTGTGTTGTTGTTTCTTCGTGCGTGTGCAGGTGTTTGAATGTGCTAGGCGGGAGGATTGTGATCTACCAAAGTGAAGGACATAAACGCCATATTTTCTACAAATAACAACATCACGGGACTTAAGGTACGCCTCTTGTCGCATCTTGGTTTTTTGTAACTAGGAACCTGTGTCTTAGCATGACTCGGTTGTTGCTAGACCCGATCTAGGTTAGTAGGGATCACCTTTGTTCGCAGAGGGGATTTACCTCTCCAAAAAACTGGCGACTCCACTGGGGAGACATTGATTGGAGTTTATCTTGTCTTTTCGGTTGATTTTGGTCTTTTTCTGCTTGGTCAGCTCTTTTGGTTCGCCTTTTTCTAGTGTTAAACCTATGTTTAGCCTCACCATACCTGATCTGCTCCCTGTTTGCTCCTTTTTATTTTTGTCATTACTAAACTCAATTGGTGCATTTTTTTGCCCTGACAGTCGCGCCAACTGGCGCTTGTTGCTGGTTAGGTTCCTGCGCCAATCCTGTTCTGGTGCTAGTTGCAGCCAGACAGTTGCGCCAATCCTGTGTGGTGCCAGGGTTTGCTTGTTTCTGAGCCTTTTGAGCTTGATTTATGGTTTTGGTGTCATTTTTTCGACTTCCTGAGTGTCCTAAAGCCTTGGTTTACTATGTATGACCTCTATCCTTCGATTGTTTGCCCTCTACTATTGGTTTTACATTCTAGCCCTAGGGCATCTAGGTGCTATAGTGTGCTGAGCCTCGCGTGGGAGTTTTTGGCTTTCATTTGTCCAGTCAACTTTGTTGTTGCTTCTTTGCATTCGTTTGGTTGTCTTCCATTGTTTTATTGCGTTATTTGAGTGATTGCTCGATTTCTCATTTGAGTCTCGCTTTGTCTCATTTCGAGCCTAGATTACATAGTTCATTTGAGTTTTTGGGACTCCTCTTTCATTTGAGGGATTTCTCCATCAGTTTGAGGTCTAATTATGTGTTTTGCATTGAGTGAACTTACTTTTATTTACTCTTTCGCCATCATTTCTCAAATTGATCTATTTATTAGTTTTCATTTTGTTTAGTGCATTTTTCTCTTAAAACATTGAAAATACAAAAAAAACGAGTCTTTTTCTTTTGATTAGTTAGTGTAAATTGAATTTTTTTTTTTGCGTTATTAGTGTTATATAACTCTAAAGGAAAAGCTTTTAATTTCATTAGTGTGCATTAGAGACACTAGTGGTTGTTTTGTGATCATTTTTTTATTGTGTAAAAGCTCTCAACCTGCCCATAGTTAGCTATTGATTGAACAAAGTGATATATATTGTGGCATGTAGCGTGCATTAAGAGGATTTTTGAGACATAACATTTGGTAGGGCCTGAAAATTGAAACATAATTGAAGATCAACTTTAAAATTTATTCAATTTACCTTAAGGTAGCATTGAAACATTAACGAAATATTTAGAGGTCTAGGCTAGTGACGTGTTCCGGCGTCGTTAAACCTAGTAGCTGTCGCTCGCCTCTTGGCTTTAGACATCACTAGTATGGACTTGTGCTCCCCGTACCATCGCGTATATAAAGGGAGACCCCACTAGGTTGCTATCCTTTATCCGTAGGAGCCGAGTCTACCGCCTTATACCCGTGATACACCAGACACAACATTCGGAGAGATTGCCTACACGTAAGTCAAGTCCTTGGTTGATTTCTCTTTCATTTTGAAACCAAGGTGTATATTCCAGTTCACGGATATATGGTACACCATTTTGACTAGAGTTCCAAAATAGTCATTTTGATCTTTTCTGACTCATTAAATTTGAAAGGATCATCAAGCGCTTGTCCTTTGACGCTTGTTTCCAAATTGAAAGAGATAGAGTCACCTTTTGTTTCTAAGTTTCAATGTGGTAAAATAAATCACCTGCGATCACACACCCTTTTAGAGTTTGCTTGTTGGCCATTTGATTGTGTGCCTTGGTTTTTTCCTGTGTACTTTTTTTTATTATCTCTTCCTCTTTACATTACTATCACAATGGCGGAACCCTAAGTTTCCTATACTGGTAGTCCTTACACATATGATTCATCAGAGGTCTCTTAGTCCTCTGTTGAACCTCAATAGCCCATTGTCTCTGAGTTTCCTGACGGGGGACCGGTTCTATCTGAGCTTCCCTTTGGAGGACCAGTTGAGTTCAATTGGCCCTTATCCAATGATTGGTTTGGATTTGGAGTAGGGGAATATTTCCCTCCTCTTACATCGGGTTCACCTTTTTTAGCTGCTGTTATTCTTCCTAGTCCTCGCCGTCTTTTAGAAGACCTAGTGGCAGGGTCAGATATGGACTCATCCAGTCCTTCCCCTAGTGAGGAAATCCCTACATTCGGTGAAGATTACCAGTTATTCCCAGAAAACAACCCCGACTTATCTGTCATGTGTTCACCTGGTCCTTCACTTCCAGCAGGGTATAGATCCTTAAGTCAGATTGTGGCCATTGTCGCCTCTATGGGAGTATAAACTCCCTCTACGAGGCCGGTTATTCCTTCTTTAGGGATGTCCCCAAGGACACCCCTCATGTCATCTCCTCAGGTCACATCAGTACCTGTTAGGCCTACTATCTGTGTAGCTGCATCTACACCCGCTGTTACTACTCAGTTCGTCAGGACTGCGTCACTTCCTAAAGACGTCTACATAGCATCTTCTATTCTAGATAATATCTCTCCTGAGGAGTATCGTTTGTCTCTACAGCAATCGAATTCCGAGGTTGGTCAGTCCTCCCAAGATCCCAACCATCCTTATTTTTCCCATTATGGACAGGATGGTACACCCATTTATGTTTTTCCATATCAGTACGATGAGCAAGGGAACCCTCTATGTTCTCTTGCTCCAAAGGCTTATCAGTATGTTCAAGGTTTTTTGTCTGCCCAGGCTGGGCAATCTTCCAACCTGTAAGGACAACCCTTCCAAGGCCAACCTGGTTATCTATATGACCTGCAAGGACAACCCTTATAGGGCCAACCTTCGGGCCAACAGGGGTTGTTGTACAGCTCGCAAGGGCAGTACTTCAACCCTCAAGGTCAACCTATACAACCTCACCCTGTGGTCCAACCAAGGCAACCTCAAGGACCCACAGGTCAACCAGGGTACCAATTGGGATCGTTGTATGGTCCTGGGGGGCAAATCCAACCCTCTCAACCTATTGTGTAACCTCTACAACCTCAGTTTCCTATTGGTCTGAATGTTGCACAGCTAGGGCCCTCTTATGGTCTTGTTACAGGTCAAACTGGTTATCAGGAACAACCTGGCCCTATCCCGCCACCAGGCCAACCGGCTCATCCAGGGCAGCCTAGTGTCCTTCATCAGCCAGGTCAACCTATTCACCCGTGTCAACCTGTTCAACCAGGGCAGCCCGCTCAGCCAGGTCAACCTGTTCAACCAGGCCAACCTGCACATCCAGTCAACCCTGCTTGACAACCGATTTACTCTATGCTGCAGTCGAATCCGCCTGTGCGCCCAACTCATCAGGCTTAGTAGGGCCCCACTTACCAACAGCCCTCTTAACCCCAAGGCAGTTATTACCTCCAAGGTCAATCTCGACCGGTTTACAACCGGCCCCAAGGTTCTAGTTATTACCTTCAACAACCAGGCTATACCTATACTTAGCAGTCAAATCCATATACTGCTCAGATGGGGCCGACATATAATCAGGGTCCATACCCCAGTTATCAACCCTCATACACTGGTTATCAGCAACCGTATCAACCTAACTATACGGTTTACACCCCCTATGGTAAAAATCCCCCCCGGACAGAACCAATGGGGGAAAAGTTATGCTCAACTAGGGTGGAGTACAGGTACATGTCCTTATTAAGGGCCTGGTATGCCTTTCAACCTTGAGTTGCCTTTTCTTGCTACATTGGAATTACCGGATGTATCTAAATTGACCAATGATCCGATTCTTCACAATCCTTATTGGCCTCCGATTCCGACCAAGGTGCCTGGTGACTATCTTAAATTTGAAGGTAAATCTGGAAAGGACCCCCAAGCCCATGTCATGACCTACCATCTATGGTGTTCTTCAAACTCTTGGGTGGATGATTCAATTCGTCTGCATCTTTTCCAACACACTCTCACCGGTGCTGCTGCCAAGTGGTATATAGAATTACCCCACGGTATCTTTCAAGACTTCAACACGTTATCTATGGCTTCTCTGACACATTTTCAGTTACCGGTTCATTACGAAGTTGGGATGCATCTCTTAAATTCTCTAAAACATGATAAATCCACCCACATATTTGATCATATTCACGAGTGGCGACGTCGTCATAGACTGATCAAGTTTGATATACCTGATCAGCTACTAACTCATTGGTTCACTACCTCCTTCGTTAGCAAGATCGCTCAAGATATTGCTATGGGGGCATGTGTGACCGAAGAATAAGCCATCACTCGTGCCTAATACCTTGATCTGGTGTACTCTCAATCCGGCACGCTCTATGATATCTTGAATGATGCCCCACGTCCAAGGACCTCTAAAGCACCAACTACCCCATCATTGGATGGTGTTATTGGTTCCGTTTCTCAGACTTCTGGGAAGTCCTCTAATGGGAAGCAGAAGTCAAATTCTTCCAATAATTCTGCTCTTCCCCCCCCTCCGGATTCTGGTAAAACTGCAGAGGTCAACGCCGTTCATGCTAATCCTACGGAAAAGGCCTCCAAAGGAAAGAATAAAGGCAAAGGCAAATCCAAACCTGATGCCCCAAAATTGGAATCCTCTAAACCTCGCGCTGACGATGGTTCCCAACGTAAACCAAAGTACCCCTACCTTATCTGTGAAGGAGATCATTATACCAAAGATTATCCCCGATGATCTGAAGTTAGTCAACTTCTAAAGGGCTCCAAAGGGACTCCGGTAGTTATCAAAGAACCATTCCCGTCTTAGCAAACCCAGATGGTTGAGAAGCCTTCACCATCTGCACCATTTGGGTCCCAAGTTTTTATGATGAATGGTGCTGCACCTATTTCGATTGCTACACATTCGAAGGATTATGTTGGATCACGCCAGGCAGCTGGGAAGGAAGTCATTGATGGCCCACCTCCCCCACCTGTCTCTGATCCTTTAGAAATTGAGAAGCCCAGAACTGAACCTGTTGTGAGGCCACCTTCTAAAGGTGTTCTGCGAAAATCTTCCTATAATCAAAATTCCCGTGCCGCTCAGCACTATAGCATCATTGAGGATCTGGCATAGGCGCCTTCTGTAATGTCTACGTTGGAAGTGCTTCAAAGTTTCCCATCGCAATGAAAAGCTCTGTTGTTCGCAATCAGTGGAATCGATTCCGCCAATTCTAGTCTTCTCACCTTTGACCTAGAAAATTTTGTCCCTCGACTTGTTATAAAAGTCGGGATCAATGGCCTCAGCATTCATAGAGCCGTTGTGGACGAAGGTGCTTCCACCTATGTTATGTCATCTTCCTGCTGGAAAGCCATTGGCTCTCCAGCTCTCACTTCGTCTCCCAATGCCCTAGAGGCATTCGATGGTCAGGAATCAAAACCGCTGGGTGTTCTCGAGAGTTTTCCGATCATGTTACAGTGTAAGACAGTCAATGTAGAAGTAGAAGTGGTTGACGCCAAGCTCAGCTACAATCTCCTTCTTGGTCGCAGTTTGACTCACACCATGCTATGCGTTCCGTCCACCCTCTTCCGGCTTCTGAAGTTTCCCCATGACGGAAAAATTATCACTGTTGATTAGTTGTCTTTCTTCACCTCATCCTCTGAGAACAACATACCTTACGTGGATCAGATCCCCAATCCCCTCGACAGTGTAGGACCCGGTCTTTTCAAAGACCCCATCCTCATGGGTATTTTTCCCGTGCCACCACCGCACACCATTCAAGTTAACATGATCTCTAGGTCAGATGACCCTTGGATCATCCCTTCTCCTGAACAGGTGACCTCTTTCAGAGAATCGATGCCTTTAACTCCAGCTGAGATCAATTACTACGAGATTGTTGCTGCGTCTGATCCTCCTCCTCCTGAACATGCTCCTTCAAGCATGGATTTAGATGTATATTCTCAATCCCCTTGGCTAGGTGATGCAGATTCGCCTAATCCTTTAAGAGAAGTCTTCCCTTCTGATGAAGCTATAATTGAAACGATGTCTCTTGAAGATCTGTCGTGGAGTGATGGACATCATCGTTCCTCGTTCATGCCTAGCTTGGGGGCAATGTCTAATTGTCTCGAGCATGATGTATCTGGTTATCCCCCTCCTGAGCCTCCTCCTTTGAGCTCGTCGAATCATAGTTCCTCTTCTTGTGTCAAGCTCCTAAAACAATGAAACAAGTTGCTAGAAGGACAGTTCTTTTAAGTTTTCCAACCTCGTTAAAATAATGAAACATGAGCCCGTTCAATTCGAGTTTTGTTAGATTTAGATCAAATGTCTTATGTTTTGAACCTTCACTCCATTTCCTATGAACTGAAGCTTGTGGGGAATGTACCTCGAATTAAGTCACCATGCTAGGGGCATGATTACTATTTCAAGCATAGTTTGTTTCCATTTCAAGCTTGTGTAAAAATGAAACTGGTTTCCAGCATAGTTTATCTTTGTTTCAAGCTTGTGTAAAAATGAAACCAACTTCCAGTAGAGTTTTCTGATTTCAAGCTTGTGTAAAAATGAAACCATTCCCATTTCACCTCTTGTGATTTCTATTTTATTAGCCTGTTTTTTCCAGATGAGCCTTGGTTTTCTCACTCTATCATCATTATTTTCTTGGCCGATTATATGCCTTCACTTGGTTGTTTTACCCATTCCTAAGGAACCACTATGATGAGTGGTCTTGTTAGCCAGCCTCTTGACTTTTATCATGTTCTGAGCAGTTCCACCATTACTGGAACCAGTTGCTACCCTTTATACCACTCGTTCCTCCAGGAGGAGTCACCTTTCAGCTCTTTTCTGATTCTCTAAACATGAAAAGATCGTCGAGTCGCTTGTCGTTTTGATCTCGTTAAATTGGTTGCGAAAAGAAATCTACCCGGTATATGTTTACCCCTTTTTCAAGTTGGGATAGATTATTTATGAAAAAGGAATACCCTAGCCTATCGCGACTAGGAGGTTTTCTCAGGCACAATTTTTTACATTTTCGGATCTGAGGAACTATTTACGAAAAGGGACTGTTGGAGTTTACTTTTCCGCTGTCTTTTAAAACTCTCTAAACATGAAAAGACATCGATTTCTTCCTTTGTCATATTCGTTAAACCCTGATGACATCAGATTCTATCATAATGACGATACTCGAGTTTCTCCTTCCTAGGGTTTGTTAAATGTACTAGGTTGGATTTGTTCGAAGGACGAACTTATATCACAAGCATATGCTATCCCCTTCAAGCTTGTTCTAAAAAATAATTGAGGTACTCGCCAGAAATGGTGGGGAAAATGGAATCAGTATCGTCATCGTGTTAGCAGTATGTCACTCTTGAACATGGCACTTGTCTGCAATCGTGTCGGGTTGGGTACATCTCATCTCGTTTTCCGCTTGCCTCCATGGGTTTGGGTGATCCTTTTTGACCTCTCATCTGCTCTTTTCCTCGTCGTCATGACCTCAGATATTTTGATGCCAAATACTGCCAAATCCAGTGTCGTGCCACCGATATGTTCAAGAGAAGTTGACCTCTGCAGTTTCAACCTTCCTCTGATTCTCATTTGATCCTGATTCACAAACATTATGTTCCTCTGTCTCACGTCGATGATGTGGGAAACACTATGGCCCACCTTCGATCAAGGTTACTTCCTGTCGACTTCAGCTCATTATCCAGGAAGCTAATCTAGAGACTCCCTTCCAGTACCTTGGAGCCTACATGCCTCAATGGTAGGTTCTTCGCATTCGACGTAAGGTTTTCATCATTGGCCTTTGATCGAATGATTCTGTGGGTGTTCGACGCCAACTCACTGTTCACATTCCGTGGATTGTACCTATAGTAACTTGAGGGCCATCGTCATTATTGGTGGTTCCTCTTGCGTCTGTTAACAGCTTTCATCATTGGCTGGTAATCAGACGATGTTCTTGCATGTTCGAATTTAGCTCACTTATTCACATGCTATAACTTGTACTCTGTTCGGGTCGAGATGGAGTGCGAGACCCTGGGTTTTGTCTGTTGGAATCCAGGCTATGGATTTTGTGGATAATCATTGGTTACATGACTCATTGATTGGATGGCTGCAACCATACCTGAGTCTACTTATTGATCCTTTCTGGATGGCTGTGTCCATACCTTGGATCCTGATTATTGTTTACTCTATTATGGATGGCTGTGCCCATACCACATATCATGTATTTGAGATATCAGTTGTACTTGTCTATGCAGGTTTTATGACGGCAGTGTTTTCAGTTGGGCACGTTCTCGTAAAGCATTTCACCCCTCTCTCTCTCTCAGGCCTCATGCTTTAGGGGGCATCTTTTACAAATTAATTTTTCATCATCCTTGCAATCCCCTGTCCCACACATTGGAGGGATTTTTTCGTGACCTGTGAGCAGTGACATGATCTGAAACCACTTTCATGGCATCCCCCTTGACAAGGACAATCATTCCTCTGAAGACAGTTTCCTGTAAAAAACCCTAAAAATAGACCTTTTGGCCTTGGCGCGACCAGCCAATTCAGCCCTCACGCCAATGGGGGAAATCCACCAAAGAGGGCGTGCCAACTGGTGCTTTGTCCCAGTGTATTACTCGCACCAAGCTTAATAAGGATTTAAAAAAAAAAATAAATGGCGGAAGTTTGATTCCAACCAACTCCTGAATGAGTCTCTAAAATGAGTTGGGAGGTTTGGCTTCAAATCTCCATGTAGGGGAAGTGGTTTTCCACCTATCATGGAAGCTTCCTTGAGGATAGGGCCAATCCCACCATTGTAGGGATCCCAACTCCCCTTCCACCATCTATATAGGCTTGCCATTTTGCCTTTGCAAGCTAGCCTTAATGGTCATAGAACTAAGAGCTGAATCAGTAGCAAGGAGACTATTGCTAGACAACCTTTGAGAGCTAAGCCGAGGAGAGAAAGCTTTGTCCCATTCTCGACGAGCTTCATCAAGACACGCTCCGCTGTCATCCCGCCGAAGGAATATCTAGCATCAGAGCTCAGGTTGTATCTTTCTTTCGTTGTTATTAATAATAAACGACTTTGATTATGGTTCCATTAATATGTTCATGTCTTATGTTATGAATTATATCTTCTCTGATTGATATATGGTTACATGTTTTAGGTTTTACGTTGTGTGTTGTTGTTTCTTCGTGCGTGTAGGTGTTCGAATGTGCTAGGTGGGAGGATTGTGATCTGCCAAAGAGAAGGATGGAAATGCCATTTTTTTTGCAAACAATAACAACGTGGGACTTAAGGTAGGCCTCTTGTCGCATCTTGGTCTTTTGTAACTAGGAACCTGCGTCTTAGCATGAATCGGTTGTTGCTAGACCCGATCTGGGCTAGTAGGGATCACCTCTGTCCGCAGAGGGGATTTACCTCTCCAACAGGTATACATTAAGTTTTCATTAAGGTTAGGTTAGGTTAACATTAGTTTATTTTAGGTTAAAGTTAAGGTTAGGTTAAGGTTAAGGTAATGTTAGGATAAGTTAAAGTTAAGGTTAAGGTTAGGTTATGGCTAGGTTAGGTTCAGTTTATGGTTAAGGCTAAGGTTAGGTTAGGTTAAGTTTAAAGTTAGGTTAGGTTAAGGTGAAGGTTAGGATAAGGATAAGGTTAAGGTTAGGTTAATGCTAAGGTTAGGTTAAGGTTAGCTAAAGGTTAAGGTCTGGTTAAGGTTAAGGTTTAGATTAGGTTAGGTTAGGTTAGGTTAACATTAAAATTAAGGTTAATGTTAATGTTAAGGTTAAAGTTAGGATAGGTTATGTTAAGGTTAAGGTAAGGTTAAGTTTAAGGTTAGGATATGTTAGGTTAAGGTTGAGGTTAAGGTTAAGGATATGTTAGGTTAGGATAGGTTAAGGTTAAGGTTTAAGTTAATGTTAACGTTAGGTTAAGGTTAAGGATTGGTTAAGGTTAAGGATTGGTTAAGGTTAAGGATTGGTTGAGGTTAAGGTTAGATTGAGGTTAAGTTTAAGTTAAGGTGAAACTTAAGGTTAGGCTGTGGTTGGTTAGGTTAGGTTAGGTTGGGTTTAGGTCAAGGTTTGGTTAAGGTTTAGGCTTAGGTTAAGATTAAAGTTAATTTTAGGTTAAGGTTAAGTTTATGTTAAGGTTAGGTTAAGGCTAAAGTTAGGTTAACGTTAGGTTAGGTTAAGATTAGGTTAAGCTAAGGTTAAAGTTAAGGTTGGGTTAAGGTTAAAGTTAACGATAGGCTATGATTAAGTTAGATTAGGTTAACATTAGCTTTGGTTAAGGTTAAGGTTATGGTTAAGTTAAGGTTAGGGTAGGTTAGGTAAGGTTAAGTTCAAGGTTAATGTTAAGGTTTAGGTTTATATTAAGCTTAAGGTTTGGCTAGGTTATGGTTAAGGTTAGGTCAAGGATAATTTAGTTATAGGTTAAGTTAGGTTATCTTAAGGTTTAGGTTAAGTTTATGTTAACGTTTATGCTAGGTTAAGGTTAAGGTTAGGTCAAGGATTAGGTTAAGGTTAATGTTACGTTAAGTTGAGATTAAGCTTAAATTTAAGGTTAGGTTAGGTTAGGTTAAGCTTAAGTTGAAGGTTTAGGTTTAGGATTTGGTTAATCTTAGGTTTAGGTTAGGTTATGGTTAAGGTTAGGTTAAGGTTTAATTTTAGGTTAAGGTTAAGGTTAGGCTAAGGTTAGGTTTGGTATATTAAGGTTAAGGTTAAGGTTGCATTAAGCTAAGGCTAGGTTGAGGTTAGGTTAAGGTTAATGTTATGTAAAGTTAAGGTTAAGGTTAGCTTGAGGTTGGGTTAAGGTTGGGTTAGGTTAGGTTAGGTTAAGGTTAAGGTTATGTTAGGTTATTATTATTAAGGTTAGGTTTGGATAACCTAGATTAGGTCAAGGTTGGGTTAAGGTTGGGTTAGGTTAGAATTAGGTAAGGTTGGGATAGGTTAAGGTTAAGGTTAAGGTTAACATTAAGGTTGGGTTAGGTTAAGGTTAGTTTAAGGTTAAGGTTAAGGTTAGGATAGGATAGGTTAGGTTGGGATAATTTAAGGTTATGGATAAGGTGAATGTTAAGGTTGGTTTAAGGATAATGTTAAGTTAAGATTGAGGTTATTTTAGGTTAAGATTAGGGTATATTAGATTAAAATTAAGTTAAGGTTTAGGTTAAGGTTACGATTATGGTTAAGGTTAGGCTAGGTTAAGATTAAGGTTAGGTTAAGGTCAAGTTTAGGTAAAGGTTAAGATTAAGGTTAAATTTAGGTTAGTTTAAGGTTAAGGTTTAGGTTGAGATTGAGGTTGAGGTCGAGGTTAAGGTTAATGTTAAGGTTAGGTGAATTTAGGTAAAGGTTAAGGTTGGGTTACAGTTAGGTTGTATTATCTTAACATTGAGGGTAAGGTTAGGATAGTTCAGGTTAAGGTTAAGGTTAAGGTTAATGTTAATGTTAAGGTTAAGGTTAGGCTAAGGTTAAGGTTAGATTAACATTAAGGTTAAGGATAGTGATAGGTTATGGTTATGGTTAAGGTTAAAGTTAGGGTTAGGTTATGGTTAGGTTAGATTAGATTAAGGTTAAGTTAAGGTTAATATTAATGTTAAGTTAAGGTAAGGTTATGTTAGACTAGGTTAGGGTTAATGTTTATGTTTGGGTTAAGGTGATCCAGGTGGATATTGGTGGCCACCCGCCTATTCCACTTGGGACCCCACCATTGTTTCTTTTAGTTTTTTTAATTTATTTATTTAATAATTTTTAATTAATTTATTTATTTTTTAAATTGTTTAAATTTTAAATTTAAATTTAAATTTTTTTTCTTTTTTTTTTAAATTATTTTTTTATCTTATTTTATTTATTTATTTTTTTTCAATTTCCTTAATTGTAACACAATTTACTACTTTTGGCAGTTTTTCGGGTCCTAAACTTCTCAGTCGTTTTGAGGCCCTAAACAATGTTTTTTTGGGAAACCACCTCTGGTAAATGTGAGTCGAAGATTTGATATTAAATGTGAGCACCTGTAGTCCTTGGATAGATCTTTCTAGTGATGTATCATGTGCATTAAATGAAGATAGTATGCCAAAGTTACGACTCTGAGAAATTGATGTACCAATTTACCCCAACGGGGCCCATAGTCTGGTGTTTCATCTCCTAGGGTTAGGTTTTTGGATGTTTAAGGTTTTCAATTATTTCTCAATAATATATAGGCCTTCAAGCCTCATTGTAACATAGTTCAGAGGCATGTAGCCACCACAACTCTTCTTAGAGATAAGCTACCAACACCCTCACTAGTTTATTTCTATTGTGTTTGTAACCATATTTCAATTATGAGATATTAATGAAATGAAGTATTATTTCTACTGCATCTTTGCATTTATGTGTATTTCTATATTTTATTCTGTTCCTGCATAAGTCTAGATCAATGGTATCAGAGTGGTCTGCTCTTTCTTTATCCTTCTCTGCACGTCCCCAACGAAGTTAGGGTATAAGGAGTTGGGGCCTGATCTAGTTGAACCTTTGCAAGATTAGCCTCACAAAAATCGACGGTCGCCCATGGGGGACGAAAAGAAAGACGAGGGAGCAGGAGATCCTATCAAAATATTGATCGAGGAGGACCTCGAGAAACAAAGGAACACTAAGATGGATAACTTTTCCCAGATTCTTCAACGATTTCCCACCGACAGTGCATCTGCATCCAACAATCACTCTGGATGCGCAACTCCTTTCAAGGTACAATTAAAATTTGAAATTCCCATATTTGATGGCTAAATAGATGCATACATCATAGATAGATGGTTGAATCTATTAGAAGGGTATTTCTCGGTTCATGACTTTTCCAACCGGGAAAGGATTACTTTTGTAGTCCTCAAAGCCGCCCCCCATGTCAAGGAATGGTGGGAAACCTACTATGATCAAAAGGAAGAGAGGGAACCCTCTCTATTTTCAGCTCCACCCACTTGGAATTATTTCCTAGACGCCATCAAGGAACAATATTATCTCATGGGGAGCTATGAGGACAAGTACATATAATGGACGATGCTGCGACAACAAAGGGATCCAGATGTGCATGAGATGACGAATCTGTTCCATACCCTGCGCACAAAATTAGGTATCATAGATTCAGAGAAAAAATTGGTGTTGAAGTACCTCACCTGTTTGCACAAATACATTCAGGAGGAAATGGAGTTCCTCGACATCTCCTTGCTTGGTGAAACATAAAGGTATGCTGCCAAGATTGAGCAGAAGTTAAAACAAAAGAAGTGAGACTTTGGATTTGCGATTCAGAAGCAAGAGAAAGATGCCCCCAAACCATAGAACAAATAACAAAGCCAAGGCGGGGTGGCCCAAAATAACCTGCCAAAGTTGCAAGCAAAGAAAAACACCGCGAAGCCAAATAAGGACATGGGAAAGTGGTGTGAATTCCATAAGAGCTCCACTCACAACACAAGTGAGTGTCGGGCCAAGCAGTCACTGGTGGTCGAGCTAAAGGCTTTTGAATTTGATGCATGCTATGACTCTGAATCAGAACCTGACAAGAGGAGTGACAAAGGGAAGAAAATTATCGTTGCGGAGCCCAATGCCACCGTTACCACCACGAAGATCTAGAAGGAGGAACCGAAAGATCCAGAGGAGGAGGATCACCTCTTCCATTCTTAGATGTGGGTAAAGGGTTCCCAGCTGTATTTCATTGTCAGCATCGGGAGCCAAAAGAATCTCATTTCAATAGAGGTCATGAAGAAGATAGGTTTGCCAACCACAACACACCCATAGTCATACACCATTGGGTGGCTTCACTAAGGACGGGATCTCCATGTTAGCTAACAATTTTTCCTTCCCTACAACATCAAGCCCTTCAAAGATGAGGTATTATGCGACATTTCCCCTCTTGATGTTTGTGATGTATTATTAGGCCAACCATACTTGTGGAAGCGACATGGTGTATATGAGTTCCAACCTTGCTTTGTTATTGTTACTTTGGGAAATAAGTTGTATAGGATACCAGAGGTAGCACCGCCTGCCGCCATCTCTTTGGTTACTGGAAAACAATGCAGTAAGCTCATTTCCAAAACCAAGAAATTTTTTTTCCTGATGATCTACCCTTAGGGAAAGAAGAAGATTATGGCCACGACCTCTAGACAGGGCTCCTCTGCACAACAACATGAAATGGACAAGGTCGTGGAGGAGTATGAGGATATATTCACCTCACCCGCATGGGTGCCTTTGCATTGTCAGGATAAGCACCCCATAGATCTAACCCTAGGTGTACCGATGCTTAATGGACCAATCTATCGGTGCTTTGTTATGGAGAATGATGAATTCAAGAGGTAGATTCGGGAGCTGTTGCAGAAAGGTCACATCAGACCAAGTTCATCGCCCTGTGGGAGCCCGATCGTGTTGGTACAGAAGAAGGATGGGACATGGAGTCTCTGTATTGACCATCGGGCACTGAACAAGATCACTGTCCGGAATAGGTACCCCATCCCATGGATTGATGACCTTCTGGACCAACTCCAAGGTGAAAAATATTTCAGTAAGATCGACCTGAAGTCTGGGTATCACCAGGTACTAATCAAACCCTCCGATGTGTGGAAGACTGCCTTCAAAGCCAAGGAAGGCCTTTTCGAATGGCTGGTCATGCCTTTCGGGTTGACGAATGCTCCCGCCACCTTAATGAGGATGATGGATGACATCTTGCGGCCATTCACCAACTCATTTGTAGTGGTGTACTTGGATGATATTCTGATCTTCAGCCAGACTTGGGAAGAGCACCTTCACCACATCCGACAAGTCCTCCAAACACTGCGGCAACACAAGTTGTGTGCTAATTTGGAGAAGTGCACGTTTGGCATGACCCAGGTTCAATATCTGGGATACATTATTGATGAAAGGGGGGTGCATGTGGATCCAGCCAAGATCCAAGTCATTCGGTATTGGCCAGCCCCGACTACTATAACAGAGCTTCGCAGCTTTCTGGGTCTTGCTAATTTCTACCGTAGATTCGTGTTGGGATTCTCTCATATCACTTGGCCCTTGAGTAAAGTCACCAAAGGAGGAGCGAGAGCAAAATTCTTTTGGTTGGAACCTCAACAGAAGGCGTTCAAAGAATTGAAAAATCGCCTCTGTTCTGCCCCAGTGCTCACCTTACCAGACTTGCAGCAGCCATTTGAGATCGAGACATATGCCTCTGACTATGCTATTGGGGCAGTTCTTACTCAACAGGGACATCCAGTGGCATATCACAGTGAGACATTGTCTGAGACAGTTCGCAAGTATCCCACCTATGACAAAGAAATGTATTCCATTGTGCAAGCCTGCCGACAATGGAAGCATTACATTTTGGGGAAGGAAACAATCATCCACACAGACCACCGGCCCCTGCAGTTCATACAGACACAAGGGAAGTTGCAGAATGATCACCATCATAAGTGGTCCACATATCTGCAACAGTTTCATTTGAACATCAAGTACAAGAAGGGAAGCACCAATAATGTTGCAGACTGCCTCAACCGACCACCGATTCTGGCGCTCCACTGTGGTCAACTCTTTTGGTCACGAGAATTTTGATTGGCTGCTTCTCTATAAGAGCGATCTATAATTTGGCCACACGTACAAGACGGCGATAGTGTAGTCCCTTATTATGTTAGTGTAGCCCCCCTTATTGTTATTGTTGTACCTCTGTAACCCCCATATTGTTATTATTGTGCCCTTAAATTATTATTGTTAGGTCGGCTAGGATTACATTGTGGCCCCATGGACTCCTATATATAGAAAGGAGGTTTTGTAATTTGTATCATCCAAGAATTATTCATTCATGTAATGTATTGGAGGTTTCCCCCTCAAAGTGTCTCATTTCTAAGGCATTGATATCTCTTTTCTTCTATTTTTGGAGCTGGTTTCACAACATTTGGTATCAGAGCTTTGGGATTCTAGGGTTTTGCTGCTCCAAATAGGTCAATGTGGAATTTTCGCTATACCTTTTTTTCTACGAAGGTTCAGAATTTGAAATTTTTAGAGTACGAATCCAAAATATTGAGGAACATTTTTGCAAAATTTTAGACCTTGGTTCGCAATATTTTCGTAGATATGATCTGTGCAAGTTAGGTCATTTTGCAGGCTCCTGAATTTAACCTAAACAGGTCATCGCGGTATTTTCGTAATAAATTTTTTTCTACAAAGGTTCAAAAGCTGAAATCCTAAGGAACATCTTCGCAAAATGTCAGATATTATTTTGCAATATTTTCAGAGATATGATCTGTGGAAGTTAGGGATTTTTGAGGCTTCTGAATTTCATCTCAAAAAGGTGATCGTGAGAAAATATTCATAGCTCTCTCTATGAGCATCGGATTGGAATGATATAAAATGTAGCTACAAATACATAGACTGTAGTTTTTGGTCGATCAATTTTAGAGCCAAAGGAGGAAATAGTGACACCTGGCAAGTCGTACAAGTTCGCTCTACTGAACCAGTCCAAAATTGGGTCATTGTGAGAGATTGGACATAACTTTGCCTTGAAGAATCAAAATCAGATCATACCTATGGCATTTGAAATAAACTTTAGAGGGCTATTATAGGGCTGAATTTCATATATTGAGGATTTGAAATTATAGATATAATTCAATTTCAATATCGAGCTCCTCAAAAGCAAGTAAAAGGTGTGTATTTTTTTTCCGAATTGCATAAGTCTTGTTTGAAGAATCAAGTTGAATTGATTCCAAGGGAATATTGTAGAATAGATATCAGTATTTGATTCTAAAATGGCCCCTAAAAATAATTCCATACCCATTAATGCCTCAAAAAGCTATACTATGACGCAAGAAGAGGAAGAATTACAGTATAAGATATCAAAATTACGGTACCAAGTGCAACAAATTTCGATCTTACGAAGAGCAACCGAAGATGACATAGATGGTTTAAAATTAGAAATGAAGGCTAATCCGGGATGGTTTGAAGGATCAAATAATAGCTAATATGGATGATAAATTAGTGGAAGATCACATTGAGCATCAACAACTTCTCCAACTCTCAAAGGATAACCTAATCTCAGTGTAATCTAACAATGAAACAATAGGAATATCAACATCACATTGAAATAATTTTCCAAGTAGTTGTTATAAACAAGAAAATGACAAGTACAATCAATTTCAAGAGTATATCATCAAGTGGAAGAACTTTCCAGACATTATTCTACATGGGAGGATGAGAATTTTATACGAAGCATCAAGAAATAATCAAGCACTGAGGACAACACTGCTGAAGGAGAGGCATGTTAAGTCCCTATATTAATAGTGTAGTCCCTTATTATGTTAGTGTAGCTCCCCTTATTGTTCTTTTTGTACCCTTGTAACCCCCATATTTTTATTATTGTGCCCTTACATTACTATTGTTAGGTCGGCTAGGATTACATTGCGACCCCACTAGGATTACATTGTGGCCCCATGGACTCCTATATATAGAAAGGAGGTTTTTTCATTTGTATCATCCAAGAATTTTTCATTCATGTAATGTATTGGAGGTTGCCCCCTTGAAGTGGCTTATTTCTAAGGCGTTGGTATCTCTTTTCTTATATTTTTGGAGCTGGTTTCACAACACCCTTCCGTAAGCTATAAACATTTTCATCAAAAACCTTCATGAAACCTAATCCGGGCTTATGTAGATGCCAATGAAATTTATTAGATGAAAAAAATGGCCTTATCCTTGTTTCCAATATATGAATTTGAGTAAATAAGTTTGCACCTATGAAGAACCCGATTTGGAAAACTAGGAATGTGAGAACGATTCATAGGGGCATACCTTCTAGCAATTGAATCAATCTCGAAATAAATGAAGTCACCAAGAATTTATTCAAGCTACCAGTTTTTGAACATTGGAGTCGCCATGAAAACTCTGAACCTTTGGATTCTTTGACACTGGAGTCGCCAGGTGAAAAATGCACAACCTTCTTATGCCTGACCATTGTTTCACCATCAACAATCAGAGCTAATATTTGTCATTCTTTCCTGGGAAATATTTAACCTTCGCTCCCTAGAAACAACACCAAAAATGTTATCACTCCCCACAACTTCCCAAGGATGTTGGTGGGATTGAAGGAAGGTAACCAAAGACTGTAAGCTTTTAGTGTTAGGTAGTTAGCTTTTACTTAGCACCAGACTCTCGTTGTCACTTTTTTTTCAATGGAATGACTGAATATCTATTGATCTTAGGCCAGGTATGTAAGCTCAATAGATAAGATTTTTGTTTGATGTTTTGACTACTGGATAGGAATTTCAGTGAGGAGGCTAGGTCTAGGGATTTTAGGTCTGAATTTCAAGGTCAATTTGCAGAGAATGTGTGAGGCCATGTAGGTATCTTGAATGCATGTTTAATTGGTCATTTATTATAGGATGAAGTGATAGAAATTCTGAATGAACACTTAGGTGAATTCATTCATTTAGAAGAACATAGACATATCATGTAAACCTTGTCCAAGACAAAGCATGAACAAGCATGATTTCTGCTTATAAACTTACAAGATAAACACATGGAAGCATGTATCTAAAAGAGGAAAACATATCATTCAACATGATTAGATAAATAAATATAGAAAGAAAAAATTCTCCAATGCATACCACGGGATTCTCAACACAAGTTCTGCAATACTGTCTTTGATTTCATTCCAAAAGGCTTGTACAACAGCTCCATTGCAAAAATATACTATCCCACCAAGAAAAGACTAAAGTGGGTCTAATTATAGAAAATATGACCAATGAAATCTCATAGGGTCGAAATTCCATCCAAATTCATCATAATTACATGATATGAGTCACTTCCTAGATTCTAGGGAGGTTAGAAACCATTCCCTCAAATTCAGCTAATGTTTAGGAGTGTGTGTCCACCACATCAAATTACATGTTTCCTCTTTAAAATAGGAAAAAAACAACTCAATTACTCCAATTATAGCTCAAAGGACAACAAAACCTCAAAAATATGACTTTTTCTAGGCTTGAAAAGTTTCCTAAGGAATCCTATGCAAACACATAACACCTTTTTATAGATGCATAATATAATTTTGCAGCCAATTTTTAGGCACTCTTAGGAGTCAAAATCCAATTTTGGAAGATAGGTCAACTAGCCTTGTGTGTCTAGTTTCCAAAACATCTTGAATTTTGAAAACCAAATTATGGGAAGGCCTCAAAAATTTCATTCTCCCAATCTTGCTATATATGCGTAACAAGGCCTCTAAAAAAGTGGTAGAAGCATAGAAAATGGGTGGTTTTTTGGCCTTTTCTGCAAAATTAAAGCTTGTCATGCAAAAAGAGTTCCTAATCTATGATGTAATAATCAAAATGAATCGAAACATATAATCCATTAATCATTTTGATTCCCTTAAAATAAGAGTAATAAATTCTTGTTACGCATCTGTGAGGAGAGAATTTCCATATTTGTGCAAAAATCACAAAAATACCAAAATTATTCAAAACTTCTCAAAATTGGTTTTGTAGAACCTGTGAGTGATGGTATAAACAAATAAGGAAGCTTCAACCAACAAATCTAAGCTATCCTTCTCTTTAAGCTTCATTTGATTTTCTTTTAACCTTTTCTTCAATTGTTTTAGCCTTATTTGTGAAATTATGTTCCTGGAACAATAGTGATTTTCCATGTTTCTTTGGAGGTTATTATCTCTCTTAGCTCTTTCAAGATATTATCCAAATGTTCATTTACCCTTCCCAACCAACACTCTTTGTCTTGGCTGATCTCCATGGCTATAAGCTCATCAAAAGTCAACTGTTCAGGTGGATGAGCTGACTGTCTCTCTAGCTCCAACACCCCCTTGAGGCCTCTTGTCTTTGGCCTTCTTGGCTGTGTTTTAGTCTCCATGTACCTAATTTTATCTACATCTATGATTTTCTTACCTTTACCTTTATCTTCCTCTAGGTCTGTCTTAGGTTTTCTTTGTATCAACTGCTTCACCTTCAATTTCCAAATCTCTTGCTGTGGTAGGGCTTCCATGACATTAGTCTTGGATAATTTGAACTTAAGCTCTGAAATATATGCATTTTTCTCTTTAATGACCTTCTCAATTGATTTTTCCATAACTTGCTCTACCACCTCAACCTCCAATGGTGCTGGTTCACTATATTGGTGCAAAGGTGTTTCATCTTGATGCATGGGAGGCTTCTCCTCTATTTCACTTTTCTTAGCAATAGTGTCAAGTGTAGGCACACTTTTGATAGATTTGGGTGCAAAGACATGTCTCTTTACCTTCTCATAGGTTTGAGTGACCTTGACAACCCTAGGAGTCTTTGAAATCTGAGTTTTCATATTGGAAGAGCCAACCTCCATTAGTTGTGATGATAGTGATGGGGATGGTGTGTTGTGCATGACAGGATAACTAGTGGTGGGCGTTGCTACTAGTGTCTCCATGAAGGCTTCCCAAGTCATGTTGATGGTTGAAAGGTGATGCAACACAATGAGTTTGACCAGACCATGGTGGAAAAGACTTGGGAAGTGATCTTGGTTTTTACTCTGAATATTGTTAGTCATTCTAAGAAAGTTTTTGTTCAAGTAATGTGCCAAGTCAAGTGATTTGGTAGAGGTTAAATGGATCAACAACCTGATATGGTACCTATACAACCTATGAAATCTCCCTTCACATGTGAAATACTTCATTATTAACCTCATCAGAGGATCATATTTGTCAAGGAGGTGTCTGAAAGGGAAGATGTACTGAGGTTTCTATCTAGCATGGGGTTTGAGGATCATTTTGTAATATTCAAGGACTATGTCCATGCCCTCAAACGACTTCTGCCCATGACTAGGTATAGTTGTTGCAGAAGAAATCACATCTTCTGATAGGTTAAATTCCACACCTAAAATGATGGCCTTTCTGATGTTTAGATTAGAGGAAAATAATCTTCTAAGTTGAAGATGATATCATCCCTTCATAATATTCTCACAAAACCTCAAACATCCAGTCTTGTTAGGTCCCTATATTACTAGTATAGTCCCTTATTGTTGTTAGTGTAACCCCCTTATTGTTATTATTGTACCCTTGTAACCCCCATATTGTCATTATTGTGCCTTTAAATTATTATTGTTGGGTCGGCTAGGATTACATTGTGGCCCCATGGACTCCTATATATAGAAAGGAGGTTTTGTAATTTGAATCATCCAAGAATTGTTCATTCATGTAATGTATTGGAGTTTTCCCCCTCGAAGTGGCTTATTTCTAAGGCGTTCATATCTCTTTTCTTCTATTTTTGGAGCTGGTTACACAACATTTGGTATCAGAGGTTTGGATTCTAGGGTTTCGCTGCTCCAAACAGGTCATTGTGGAATTTTCACTATAACTTTTTTTCTACGAAGTTTTAGAAGCTAAAATCTTTAGGGTACGAAGCCGAAATCCTGAGGAAGATTTCCTAAAAAATTCAGAGCTTGGTTCGCAATATTTTTGGAGATATCATCTGTGGAAATTAGGTATTTTTTCAGGCTCCTAAATAGGTCATCGTGGAATTTGCGCTATAAATTTTTTTCTACGAAGGTTCAGAATCCAAAATTCATATGGTGCGAAGCTAAAATCCTAAGGAATTTCTTCAAAAAAATTTAGATCTTTTTTCCAAATATTTTTGGATATATGATCTGTGGAAGGTAGTGCTTTTTCAGGCTCCTGAATTTCATCTCAAAGAGGTGATCATGGGAAAAGTTCAATAACTCTCTCTCTGGGGATCAGATTGGAGTGCTGTAAAAAGTGGTCACAAGTACACAGACTGTAGTTTCTTGGATATCAATTTTAGATACAAAGGATGAAACAATGAAACGTGGAAATTCATACAAGTTCGCTCTACTGAACTAGTCCAGAATTAGGTCATTGTGGGAGATTGGACACAACTTTGTCTTGGAGAATCCAAATCAGGTCAGACCTATGGAATTTGAAAGAAGCTTCAGAGTGCTACTACAAGGATGAATTTTAGATATTATATATTTTCAATTACAGATATAATTTAATTTCAATATCGAGATCCTCAAAGCAAGTAAAAGGTGTGTATTTTTTTTCTGAATTGCATAAGTCTTGTTTGAAGAATCAAGTTGAATTGATTCCAAGGGAATATTGTAGAAGAGATATCAATATTGGATTCTAAAATGGCCACTAAAAAGAATTCAACACCCATTAAGCCTTTAGAAGGCTCTACTATGACTCATGAAGATGAAGAATTGCAACATGATCTATCAAAATTACAAGAGCAAGTGCAACAGATTTCACTGTCGCAAAGAGCAACAAAAAATGAAATGGAAGTTTTGAAGAAAGGCATGGAAGTGAAGATGGACGGTTTGAAGAAAGGCATGGAAGCTAAGATGGATGGAGTGGAAGCTAAGATGGATGGCATGGAAGCTAAGATGGATGGCATGGAAGTGGGCATGGAAGCTAAGATGGATGACATGAAAGACAACATGGAAAACATGAAGAATGATCCAAAAGCATATATGGAAGGCTTGATGACAAGCTTAAAACAAGAAATGATTCCTAATGGTGGAAATATAGTAGAAGAACCTCATGATGAGAACAAAATAAATGTTAATCGTGATTTCATAAACTCTAATGTTGGTGGGAAGAACCACCATATTCCAAAAATGGATATGAGAAAGTTTGATGGAAAGGATCCTGTAACATGGATACTACAGATGGAGCAATATTTTGATATCCATAATGTGCAAAACACACAAAAGGTACGCATTGCAACTTTACATTTAGAACAAAATACATTTGTATGGTATCGATGGCTTTGCTCCAGTAAAAAAATTGTCACTTGGTCAATTTTTACAGAGGAAATGATAGCACATTATGAGGATACAAAGAGCAAAACCTTCTTTAGCCAATTGATAAATCTCAAACAAAAGGGTTTAGTGGGGCATCACATTGAGGACTTCCAAAAATTGAATATAAGGGTAACTGATATTCCAGAGGAACACAGGATCGATCTCTTCATAGGCACTTTAAAGGATAACATCCAACATGAAGTTCGTGTTTTGGAACTAGATTCATTGGAGAAGGCATTCAAGTTGGCAAGAAAAGTTGAATGTAAAATAATGGCGACAAGGAAGCCTACCACTCAATTCTATAAAGAAGGAAGTGTTGCTACGCCTAGATTTCCACAACCTACAAGGTTGACACCACAACAATTGGAAGAAAAAAGAGAAAAATGGATTTGTTATAGTTGTGATAGAAAATACACTAAAGGTCATAAGTGTGCTGAGAAGAAATTATTTTACATAGATTGTGAAGAAGAAGAAGAAAATGAACAAGAAGAGGATATACACCAGGAACCATCCCTAGAAGAGGAAGAAATGAATCCGGCCATATCGTGTAATGCACTGACAGGAATTGCCACTCCTCAAACTCTCAAGATAGAAGGACACATCAAGAAGAAAAGGGTAATAGTGTTGATTGATTCAGGTAGCACCCATAATTTTATTCATTGTAAGGTAGCCAAGGAATTAAATTGTTTTCTATACCTAGCACCAGAATGTCAAGTGATGGTTGCAAATGGAGGAACTATAAATTGCTCTGGAAAATGCCATAATATCAAGCTAACCATGGGGGAATATGTATTGACTAGTCCAATGCTTTCCATTCCTATGGGAGGTGCCGATGTTGTACTAGGAGTACAATGGTTACAATCTTTGGGGACGGTAGCTTTTAATTTTCAAGAACTTTTCTTGAATTTTTTTTCATAAGGAAAGGAAGTCGAATTACGGGGTATTGCGGGGAAGCCAGGAAGGATAATAAGCTCTAATGTCATGACAAAGCTTCTAAAGAAAGAACAGCGAGGCGTAATTGCACAATTATGCTCACTAGAAGTTCCAACATCAAAATCATCTATTTCTGTAGATCTCCAACAAGTCTTCGACAATCATTCCAAGGTGTTTGAAACTCCCAAAGGACTCCCACCTATTCGTGATCATGATCATGCTATTCATTTGATTCTAGGAAGTGTTCCTCCAAACATCATGCCTTATAGATATCCTTACTTCCAAAAGAGCGAAATTGAACGTATGATTGCAGAAATGTTAGAGGCAGGTATAATTCAACCTAGTCAAAGTTCTTTCTCTGCTCCCGTAGTATTGGTACACAAGAAGGATGGATCATGGCGAATGTGTCTGGATTATAGGGAGCTCAATAAGCTCACCATTAAAGACAAATTTTCCATTCCTGTGATTGATGAATTATTGGATGAATTACATGGAGCAATTTATTTTACCAAGTTGGATCTTCGTTCAGGATATCATCAAATTAGAATGAAGACCGAAGATATTCCAAAAACAACATTTCGAACTCATGAGGGTCATTATGAATTTTTGGTCATGCCTTTTGGCCTTACCAATGCACCTTCTACATTTCAAGGGTCGATGAATTCCATTTTCAAACCCTTCCTTAGAAAATTTGTGCTAGTATTTTTTGATGATATACTAATCTACAGTAGGTCTTGGAAGGATCATGTTGAACATGCTGACAGGGTGCTCAAACTATTGCAGGAGAAACAATTATATGCAAAAACATCCAAATGTTTCTTTGGAGTACAAGAGGTGGAATATCTGGGTCATATCGTATCTCACGAGGGTGTTAAAGTAGACCCTAACAAAATTAAAGCCATTAAGGAATGGAAAGTCCCCACAACCATAAAGCAGTTGCGAGGATTTCTCGGGTTAACAGGGTATTATCGCAAGTTTGTTAAGAATTATAGGAGAATAGTAGCACCTCTAACAACATTATTGAAGAAAGATGCATTTTCATGGACTCCTGAAGCAACTAAGGCCTTTGAACATCTTAAAGAGACAATGTGCCTAGCACCAGTCTTAGCTACACCAGACTTCACAAAAACCTTTATTGTGGAATGTGATGCCTCAGGAAATGGAATTGGTGCAGTTTTAATGCAGGAAGGAAGACCCATTGCTTTTGAAAGTCGTCCAATCAAAGGAAAGTATTTACAGAAACCTATTTATGTGAAGGAAATGTTAGCAATACTGCATGCACTAAAGAAATGGCGAACTTACCTAATGGGAAGACACTTCAAGGTAAAAACTGATCATGATAGTCTTAAACACTTTTTGGAACAAATACTATCGTTAGAAGAGCAACAAAAATGGGTCACAAAGATGTTGGGTTATGACTTTGAAATAATCTACAAAAAAGGAAAGCTTAATGTTGTTGCAGATGCACTCTCAAGAAAGAATGAATAGGTGGAAGCATTGCTTTGTGCCATTTCTATTATCCAACCAGATTGGATAACTGAAGCAAGAGATGAATGGAAGAAGAACAAAGATGTATGGATACTCATTCAAAAGTTGCAGCAAGATCCTAGTACATCTGATACATTTAGTTGGAAAAATGATTCCTTATGGTACAAAGATCGCTTATATCTTTGTAAGAATTCCCAACTAAAACAAAATATTCTCCTGGAATTGCACACTTCTCCTTTAGGAGGACACTCAGGATTTTTAAAAACTTACCACAGGGTGAAGAAATATTTTTTTTGGGATGGCCTTAAATCTGATATTAAAAATTTTGTGGTGGAATGTTTGGTTTTCCGGAAGAATAAAGTGGAAACAATTAAGACCCCAGGACTTCTACAACCTTTATCCATTCCAAGTCAACGTTGGGAGGAGATTTCAATGGATTTTATCATAGGTTTACCTAAGTCTGAAGGAAAGAGTGTCATCATGGTGGTAGTTGATAGACTTACCAAGTATGCACGCTTTTGTGCATTATCCCATCCATTTAAATCAAGTACAGTTGCTACTACATTTATGGACATAATTCAAAAGCTACATGGAAGCCTAAGGGTTATTGTGAGCGACAGAGATCCCATTTTTACTGGAAAGTTTTGGACGGAGTTATTTTCTTGTTTGGGCACTTAATTAGCTCATAGCTCATCTTATCATCCTCAATCTTATGGTCAAACTGAGATAGTAAATAAATGTTTGGAAGGATATCTTCATTGTTTTGTATCTGATAAACAAACACAATGGGTCAAGTGGTTACCTCTTGCTGAATGGTGGTATAACACTTCCTTCCATACTGCAGCAAAAATGACCCTATTTATGGCACTTTATGGATATCATCCACCATCGATCACATCATCTTTAAGGGAAAATTCGAAGGTTCAAGCAGTGGAAGATCACATCGAGCATCAGCAAGAAGTTCTTCAACTCTTAAAGGATAACCTGAATTTGGCACAAAATCGAATGAAACAACAGGCAGATCAACATCGCAGCGAGAGAAGTTTTGATGTAGGAGATTGGGTATTTTTACGGCTAGAACCATACAAACAAATGTCCCTCAAGCAAGCTAAGAAGGATAATAAATTATCACCAAAGTACTATGGTCCTTACAAGGTGTTGCAAAAGATTTGTACTATGGCATACAAATTGGAGCTTCCTGCTTCTTCGCGAGTACATCCAGTTTTCCATGTTTCATGCTTAAAGAAGGTTATAGGTGAAAATCTTCCAGTTCAAACAATATTGCCAGAACTTGATGAGGAAGGAAAAATCATATTGGAACCTGAAGCAGTCACGGAAATAAGAACTCGACAACTACGTAATCGATCAATTTCAGAGTATCTCATCAAGTGGAAGAACTTACCCACTGAAGATTCTACATGGGAGGATGAGAATTTTATACAGAAGCACCCAGAGCTACTCAAGCATCGAGGACAACACTTTTTTGAAGGAGAGGGGCATGTTAGGTCCCTATATTACTAGTATAGTCCCTTATTGTTGTTAGTGTAACCCCCTTATTGTTATTATTGTACCCTTGTAACTCCCATTTTATTATTATTGTGCCCTTAAATTATTATTGTTAGGTCGGCTAGGATTACATTGTGGCCCACTAGGATTACATTATGGCCCCATGGACTCCTATATATAGAAAGGAGGTTTTGTAAATTGGATCATCCAAGAATTGTTCATTTATGTATTGTATTGGAGGTTTCCCCCTCGAAGTGGCTTATTTCTAAGGCGTTCATATCTCTTTTCTTCTATTTTTGGAGCTGGTTACACAACAAGTCCTCTCAAAGCATATTTTGGCCAAGGGTGAAGCATTGATTTCTCACATGGTGGAGGGCTCAAATCTTATGTGGCACCCACCCTTGAGTATTTTTTTCTCACTCTTCATAATGTCTATCAGTGAAAATATGAAACCATAGTGTGTAGATGAAATGGGTATGTGTAGTGCAATTTTGAAAAATAGAGTATATGGATGGGGTAGGCTTAGAGGGTGAGATGAAGGGTTTTGAAGCCACAGAAAATTATGAAAAATTTACAGGAGGTAGACTTGTATGTTGACTCCATGATATGAGTAAAATTAGGTGAAGTGGATGTGATAAAAGTGGTCAAATGAGGGAAACAGAGGAATTTCCCAGTTTAACACTAAAAAATTGGCAAGAAATTAGGGTTTGGTGGAAATGATTCTTAGGAAGGGTATGGATGGTGAGGAATGATAGTATAATGTATGTGGGAGGTATATGATAATGTTAGATGATAGGGTTAGGGTTTAGTGTAGTGAACTAACTCCATGATAGGAAAAACATGAGAATGTAGTGGAAGAGGAGGTAAGCAAAAGAATAAATGAGATGCCTTGTAAAATGACTTTGAGAGGATCTTAGAATGTACAATTACTGATTTATAGGCTTTAGAAACCCTGTGCCATGATCCTTCAGCTTATTTGAGTGATTTGGATACCAAAAATGTTAGGACCCTATATTACTAGTGTAGTCCCTTATTGTTTTTAGTGTAGCCCCCTTATTGTTATTTTTGTACCCCTGTAGTCCTCGTATTGTTATTATTGTGTCCTTACATTATTATTGTTAGGTTGATTAGGATTATATTGTGACCCCATGGAATTCTATATATATAAATGAGGTTTTGTCATTTGTGTCATCCAAGAATTGTTCATTTATGTAATTTAAACAAGGCTTCCCCCTCTAAGTGTCTGATTTATAATGCGTTGATCTCTCTTTTCTTCTATTTTGTGAGTTGGTTTCATAACATTTAGTATCAGAGCTTTGGATTCTAGGGTTTCGCTGCTTCAAATAGGTCATCATGGAATTTTCACTATAAAAAATTTTCAAACGAAGGTTTAGAAGCTAAAAAAAAAACCCCAATTGCTAGGAAATCCTAAGGAAATTTGTGTAGAAATTTCAAATCTTGTTTCAAAATAGTTTCAAAGATACAATCTGTGGAAGTTAGGGTGTTTGCAGGCTCTTGAATTTCATCTCAAAGCGGTGACCTTGGGAAAATCGTCATAACTCTCTCTTTGAGCATCGAATTGGAATTCTGTAAAAAGTGGCTGAAAGTACACAAACTATAGTTTCTTGTGTATCAATTTCAGAGCCAAAAGAGGAAAAAATTACATGTTTCACACCGCACAAGTTCGATCTATGGAACCAGTCCATAATTAAGTCATTGTGGGAGATTGGGCATAACTTTTCCTTGATAAATCCAAATAAGGTCAAACTTGTGGCATTTTAAAGAAGATTCAGAGGGCTAATAAAGGATTAAAGATAAAATCTTGGGGATCTGAAATCACAGAGATACATCAGATTCAATATCGAGCTCCTCAAAAGAAAGAAAATGATGTGCATTTTTTTTAAAAATTGCATGAGTCTTGTTTGAAAAATCAGTTTGAAGGGATTCCAAGGGCATATTGAAGCGTAGATATCAGTATTGGGTTCTAAAATGGCCCCAAAAATAATTCAACACCCATTAAGCCATCAAAAGTCTCTACTATGACTCATGAAGAGGAAGAATTGCAACATGATATATCAAAATTACAAGAACAAGTGACACAAATTTCGCTCTCACAAAAAGTAACAAAAAATGAAATGAAAACTAAGATGGATGGTTTGAAGAAAGACATGGAAGCTAAGAGAGATGGTTTGAAAAAAGGCGTGGAAGCTAATATGGATGGTTTAAATAATGGAATGGAAGCTAAGATGGATGGCGTGGAAGCTAAGATGGATGTTGTGGAAGCTAATATGGATGGTATAGAAGGCAACATGGATGATTTAAAGAAAGGCGTGAAGCTAAGATTGATCGTTTGAATAAAGGCATGGAAGCTAAGATGGATGGTTTGAAGAATGACATGGAAACTAATATGGATGGTGTGGAATCTAAGATGGAAGCCAACATGGAATATTTGAAGAAAGACATGGAAGGTTTGAAGGAAGGTTTCACAAAGTTGCTACAAGAAAAGCTTCCTAATGGCGAAAAGGTAGTAGAGGAAAATCATGATGAGAACAAAAGAAATGTTAATCATGATTTCATAGACTCTAATGTTTGATCTAAGACCCACTATATTCCAAATATAGATATGAGGAAGTTTGATAGAAAGGATCTGATAACTTGGATACTACAAATGGAGCAATACTTTGAGTGTCATAATACGCAAAACACACAAAAGGTAAACATTGCAACTTTATATTTAGAAAAAAATTAGTTTGTATGGTATCGATGAATTTGTTCTCGTAAACCACTGGTCACTTGGTCAAATTTTACGGAGAAAATTATAGCATGTTATAAGGATACAAAGAGAAACACCTTCTTTAGCCAATTGATAAATCTAAAAAAAAAAGGGTTCAATGATGGAGCACATTGAGGAATTCCAAAAATTGAATATAAGGGTAAATAATATTCCAAAGTAACATACGATTGATGTCTTCATAGGGACTCTAAAGGATAACATCCAAAATGAGGTTCACCTTTGGGAACTTGATACATTGGAGAAGGCATTCAGGTTGGCAAGAAAAATTGAAAGAAAAATTATGGTGACAAGGAACCCTACAACTCACAACTATAAATATGTAAGTGTTGCTACTCCTAGACTTCCACAACCTAAAAGGTTGACACCAAAACAATTGGAAGAAAAAAGAGCAAAAGGGATTTATTATAGTTTTGATAGAAAATACACTAAAGGTCATAAGTGTGCTAAGAAGAAATTATTTTACATAGATTGTGAAGAGGAGGAAGAAAAGGAACACGAAACTTCAAAAGAAGAGGATATACACCAGGAACCAACTCTAGAGGAAGAAGAAGTGAATCCAACCATATCCTGTAATGCATTGCTAAGAATTAGCACTCCTCAAACTCTCAAGATAGAAGGACATATCAAGAAGAAAAATGTAATAGTGCTTATTGATTCAAGTAGTACCCTTAATTTTATTCATTGTAAGGTAGCTAAGGAATTGAATTGATTCATATACCCAGCGCCAAAGTGTCAGAGGAAATATAAATTTCTCTAGAAAGTGCGATAATATCAAGCTAACCATGGGGGAATATGTATTTAATAGTCAAATGATTTCCATTCCAATGGGTGGTGCTAATGTTGTACTAAGAGTACAATGGTTACAATATTTGGGGACGATAGCTTTTAATTTTCAAGAAATTTTCTTGAATATTTTTTCCAAAGGAAAGGAAGTTGAATTATGGGGTGTCACAGGAAAGCCAGGAAAGATAATAAGCTCTAATGTCATGACAAAGCTTCTAAAGAAAGAACAACAAGGCGTCATTGCACAATTATGCTCAATAGAAGTTCCGACATGAAAATCATATATTTCTCCAGATCTCCAAAAAGTCTTGGACAATCATTCCAAGGTGTTTGAAACTCCCAAACGATTCCCACCTATTAATGATCATGATCATGCTTTTCATTTGATTCCCAAAAGTGTTCCTCCAAACATAAGGCCTTACTGATATCATTATGTCCAAAAGAGCGAAATTGAACGTATGATTGCAGAAATTCTAGAGGCTGGTATAATTCACCCTAGTAAAATTTCTTTCTTTTCTCCAGTAGTATTAGTGCACAAGAAGGATGGATCATGGCACACGTGTCCAGAATGATAGGGAGCTCAATAAGCTCACTATTAAAGATAAATTTCCTATTCCTGTGATTGATGAATTATTGGATGAATTGCATGGAGCAATTTATTTCACCAAGTTGGATCTCCATTCAAGATATCATCAAATTAGAATGAAGACTGAATACATTCCGAAAACAACATTTCGAACCCATGAGGGTCATTATGAATTTTTGGTCATGCATTTTGGCCTTACCAATGCACCTTCTACATTTTAAGGGTTGATGAATTCCATTTTCAAACCCTTCCTTAGAAAATTTTTGTTAGTATTTTTTGATGATATACTAATCTACAATAGGTCTTGGAAGGATCACGTTCAACATGTTGATAGGGTGCTCAAACTATTGTAGGAGAAAAAATTATATGCAAAAACCTCCAAATGTTTATTTGGAGTACAAGAGGTGGAATATCTGGGTCACATTGTATCTCAGGAGACCCTAACAAAATTAAAGACATTAAGGAATGGAAAGTCCCCACAACCATAAATACTGTTGCAATGATTTCTCAGGTTAATAGGGAATTATCGTAAGTTTGTTAAGAATTAAGGGAAAATAGCAGCACCTCTAACAACATTATTGAAGAAATATGCATTTTCATGGACTCCTGACACAACTAAAGCCTTTGAACATCTTAAAGAGGCAATGTGCCAAGCACCAGTCTTAGCTACACCAAAATTCACAAAAAAATTTATCGTGGAATGTGACGCCTCAGAAAATGGAATTGGTGTTGTTTAAATGCAAGAAGGAAGACCCATTGCTTTTGAAAGCCATCCAATCAAAGGAAAGTATTTACATAAAGCTATTTATGAGAAGGAAATGTTGGCAATACTACATGCACTAAAGAAATGGTGAACTTACCTAATTGGAAGACACTTCAAGGTAAAAAATGATCATGATAGTCTTAAATACTTTTTGGAACAAAGAATGCCTTCAGAAGAGCACCAAAAATGGGTCACAAAGATGTTGGGTTATGACCTTTAAATCATCTACAAAAAAGGGAAGCTAAATGTTATTTTGGATGCACTCTCAAGAATGGATGAGGATGTGGAAGCATTGCTTTGTGCCATTTCTATTATCCAACTAGACTGGATAACCGGAGCAAGGGAGGAATGGAAGAATGATGAAGAAGTATGGAAACTCTTTCAAAAGTTGTAGCAAGATCCCATTATATCTCATACATTTAGTTAGAAAAATGATTCCTTATGGTACACAGATCACTTATATCTTTGTAAGAATTCCCAAATAAAACGAAATATTATTTTGGAATTGGACACCTCTCCCTTAGGAGGACACTTATTATTTTTTAAAACTTACCACAGGTTGGAGAAATATTTTTTTTGGGATGGCCTTAAATTTGATATTCAAAAGTTTGTTGCAGAATGTTTGGTTTGCTAGAAAAATAAATTTGAGACAATTAAGACCCCGGGTCTGCTACAACCTATCCATTCCAAATCAATGTTGGGAGGAGGTTTATATGAATTTTATCATAGGTTTACCTAAGTCCAAAGGAAAGAGTGCCAACATGGTGGTAGTTGATAGGCTTACCAGTATGCACACTTTTGTGCATTATCTCATCGATTTAAAGTGAGTATAGTTTCTATTGAATTTATGGAAACAATTCAAAAGCTACATGGAAACCCAAAGATTATTGTAAGCGATAGAGATCCCATTTTCACTGGAAATTTTTGGACGGAATTATTTTCTTCTAGTCTGGGTACTCAACTAGCTCACAGCTCATCTTATCATCCTCAATTCGACTAGCAAACTGAGATAGTGAACAATTTTTTGGAAGGATATCTTTGTTCCTTTGTATCTGATAAACAAACACAATGCGTCACTTGGTTACCTCTGGATGAATGGTGGTATCACACTTCCTTCCACACTGCAACAAAAATGACCCCATTTATGGCACTTTATGGCTATCATCTGTCATCCATCACATCATGTTTAAGAGAAAATTCTAAGGTTAAAGCAGTGGAAGATCACATTGAGCATCAACAAAAAGTTATCCAACTCTTAAAGGATAGCCTAAATTTGGCACAAAATTGAATGAAACAATAGGCAAGTCAACATCGCATCGAGAGAATTTTTGATGTAGGCGATTGGGTAATTTTATGGATACAACCATACAAACAAATGTCCCTCAAGCAAGCTAAGAAGGATAATAAATTATTTCCAAAGTAATATGGACCTTACAAGGTGTTGAAAAATATTGGTACTATGGCATACAAATTGGAGCGTCTTGCATCTTCTTGAGTGCAACCAATTTTCCATATTTCATGCTTAAAGAAGGTTATAGGTGACAAACTTCCGGTTCAAACAATATTTCCAGAACTTGATCATGAAGGAAAAATAATATTGGAACCTGAAGCAGTCACAGAGACAAGAACTCGATAGCTACGAAATCAATCAATTTCAGAGAATCTCATCAAGTGGAAGAACTTACCCACTGCAGATTCCACATGGGAGGATGCAAATTTTAAATAAAAGAATCCAAAACTACTCAAGCATTGAGGACACCAATTTTTTTAAGGAGAGGGTAATGTTAGGGCCCTATATTATTAGTGTATTCCCTTATTGTTGTTAGTGTATCCCCCTTATTTTTATTGTCGTACCCCAGTAGTCCCCATATTTTTATTATTGTGCCCTTACATTATTATTGTTAGGTTGGCTAGGATTATATTGTGACCCCATGGAATCCTATATATAGAAAGGAGGTTTTGTCATTTGTGTCATCCAAGAATTGTTCATTTATGTAATGTAAAGGAGGTTTTCCCCTCCAAGTGGCTAATTTATAAGGCGTTGATCTCTCTTTTCTTCTATTTGTGAGCTGGTTTCATAACAAAAAACCCAATGCGTAGCAGCTCTTCTAGATGCATAACATTAGCCTCCAGATGCGTAGCAAAATCCTCTTGGGAGAAAATTTGTCAATCTTATGCAAACCCTCAACCACTATGGAGTAAAATGTAGGTAAGAGAGGAGCTCTACCACACATGAAAAGAGAAGAATGAGTTGAATGAGCCATTTTTTGAATTTTATAAGCTTTTGAAAAGATTTTTTGTCCTCTAGTGAAAGAAATAACTATGAAGACAATTTTTCCTATTTGAAATCCTTTGATATTGAAACAAATTTTGAAATAAGACAACTTGTAACTCCCTTTAGAAGACTTATATGATGGAAATGGAGGATTGTTTGCCTTTTTTTATGACAAATTGGAATTTTCAAAGGAAAAACCAAGACACCTAGAAAACATACCTAGATGGAGATGGAGTGACTGACCTAAGACTCTAAATGACAATGAATGACATGAATTTTGAGATGATGATGGAAATGGATGGAATTAAAAGAGCAACATTTCTGACCTAGACTATATGCAGTGGCCAAAATTTATTTGAAAATTTGTTTGAAAAGACAAAATTTTTGGCCTTGGACTACTAGAAAATAAACTGAAAGAGCATGTTTGATCATTGAATATATTGACACTAACATATTTTAGGATAGATAGTTCAGCTCTAGGGTTTGAAAATTTTCGGTTTTTTTGCTGGATCAGGAGTGAAAATCAGGGAACTAGGTCAAAACATCAAAGGTTTCAGTTGCAAGAGATCTAGAGGACCACGGTAGGTATTATTTTGTGATAGCTTAAAAGTTTTTCGATGTAGTGTAGGATTGAATGAGCAAGGAGATCATAATGAGCATGTATACCACGAATTCATTAATCAAGAAGACAAAATACAAAAACATGATATTCCTAACAAAATAGAGCTTAATCAAAAGAATTTTGTTTAAAATCTCTTAGGAAAATCACTGAAGAGAAAGGATATGGTACGGAGACTAATTTATTCATATAAATGTATAACAGAGAGAAAACATTATCACAAACTCACAACAAAAGAATTATTGAATAATATCTGCAACTTTTCTTTGATTTCCTGTAAAAATGATGAAGTATAAGATACAGGACTTTCACCCTCTAATGTACAACCTTTTGATTGACTAAAAACCACATACATATAGACCAAAACAATTTCCCCTCTCTCAAGGGTCGAATCCCTCAGCGTAGGAAAAACTTACATGAATTTATCAACAAAACCAAAATGACTAGGGAGGTTAAAAAAATTCCTCCTTATAGACTTTGACTGACTTGCTCCTCATTAATGAGGTCAAAATTACATCAAAATGACTCTAATGAGCCCATTTACCTTCTATTACATCAAGTCAACTTGAAAATAGAGGAATTACAACATAAAACTAATATTGAATGAAGAAAAATTCTAAAATTTCACTAACATAAAAATCGCAGTGCCACTCTGCAAAAGCGCAACGCCACTAGGCAAAAGCGCAATGCCAAGCTTTGAAAGGACTTTTGCAGGCCTTCTAATGCTCCAAATCCAGCTCTGAAGGATCCAATGGAAATATGAGGATGTCTAGTTGTATTTAGACACCTCAAGGTAAAAAATGGATACTTTAAGACAGAGAAAACCTCATTCTCTAAAAAATACTCCCAAAACCGCAGCGCCTTGTCCAAAAAGGTGGTAGAAAGTGACTTTTTGACCTGTTTTGGGGCATTTTCTCCCAACCTGTTTGCTGACATGGCTCCAAAAGTTGATAGATGTGATGTGTAGGTAAAGATATATCCAATGATGTATTCTTTTTGGCATTTGGAGGTATGAAGAAAAAGCATAGCGCCTTGGCGGAACTGTGTTTCCTGTGTAAGCCAAAAACACCAAAAATTCGAAATTTTCTAGAAAAATAGGGCTCAAAGGTAGGTCGATATCTCTCTAACCATAACGGTTTTTGCAAATTGAGAGAGTTTTTTTTATTTGGTATTTTGTGAATAAAAAATCCTCCAGTTTTCAAAAATACTTTCCCATTTGGTGAGAGTCCAAGTTTGAAGTTAGTCACTAAAAATTGGAAAAGTGCAGAACCATCTTGAAGGGAACTTTTGACTATATTCTTGAGCTCCAAATCAAGATCTGAAGGTACCATTGGAAAGCTTATGATGTATGCTACACAATAGATTCATCAAGAACTTCCAACACCTTCTCCAAACCCCCTGAAAAACTGACTTGAAGTCATGTTGTTCCAAAAGTGCAAAAAACCTCCTGTAGGAACTGTAATTTGGGCATTTCTCTCAAATCCTAACACCCGTGCATAAACTGAAGGAGTTTTTTGTTCCTTGGTCTATGATGTACAAAAATTTATTTCAATTTTTCAAATTCATCTTCCTTAATTTAGAAACTAATTTTGAAGTAGAACTGTCCATGTGTCCAATGTAAACCCTAGGCAACCCACATCTTGGAAAGGTGAAGCTATGATTTCTTGGAATTTTGTGGGCTCATACCTACTGATATGACCTCAATTATGCCTAATATTCTCAGTGGTTTCAAAATCCATAGTAAACCCTAGCTCAATGGGAGGGGAAATTAGGGTTAAATGTAGGGAAAAACAGGGGATTTAGGAAATTTTTAGGATTGAAGGGAGATGAAGGTGTTAGGGATCTTCTAAATTATTGGGAAAATTTATGGGAGTAGGGATAGATGTTATGGAGTGTAGGGAGGTGGAAATTCATGGAACGAGTGAGGGGAAGGGGTATAAAAGGGGAAAACACAGTCCTAACCTAGGAAAGTGTAGTCTAGGCTAGGGTTTGTGGGAAAATATGTAAATTAAGGGATAGGAGTGAGGGAAAATGATTAGGAATGTGTATAAAAAGTGGGGGAAGGTGAGTGAGCTTAAATATTATGGATTTACTTAACAAATTTTCAATGAGATTGTGAAACCAAGCAAATGCAACCAAAACCCTAGAAGAGGGAATTGATCCTTCCAAGCACAAAATGAAGTCAAAAGAGGTAATTTGGGAACCCACTTAGTTGTATCTGATGAAATGGAACCCAATTGTTGATGTAGAAACCATTGAATTGAGATATTTTTCCTCCTGGAAGAGAATGTATCACCTTTGGAAAAATTGCAACGCAACACAAGCACAACCTGTTAGAGTCGGTCCTTACAGCCCTCCGTCAGAGATCATTTCGCTTTTTGCATATCATTTTTAGGTGTCTCGCTTATTTCACTTCGTTGCATTTCGCTAGGGACATGCCATTGACTGACGAGAGGGTCTGGTCATCTTGTGTTTCCTCATGCTTGTACCTGCAGGGCTAATTAAAATTCCTCAAAAATCACTGAAGTTCAGGTCACTTCATTCATGGTCATAAATGATTATTTTTGTCGAAAAGAGTCTTTAGTCCTAGAGTCTAGGGTTTTCAGTCTTTTGGTACATGTAATAAAATCCTGCAGGCCTTGAGGTTGGTTTCAAAAGGTTCCTATTTCACGTTTTTATTCTCAAAAACATTTGAAGACATTTCTAGTCCAAAACTCTGTTTTGGAACTAGAAATTGTCAAATTTCATTTTTTGTAATAATTGTGTATTTGTTCCACCATAAGAAGTTCAAAGGTAGCCTCTGGTCTTTGCCAAATCCAAAATGCCAAATCCCTGCAAAAACAACCAATTTTCATCAGTCCAAGACTCAGAAAAACAGTGAAAAGCCAAAGATAGAATTGCATTAAAATGATAAAGTGCCAAAAAGCCAAACATTACAAAAGTGGGTTATGGAGCAAATTAAAATAAAATCTGATTTTTATGAGATATTTTACAACCCATATAAATCATTGAAAACAAATCATTTTCACAAATTTCCCAAAGCAAAACCGAGTTGGAGTGTTGAAGTCAAGTTTGAAGTGTTTTCAAAGCCGTGGACTGGAGGTGGAAGTGTGCGCGGCGCATAGAGGAGGCGCGCGACGCACAAGAGGCGCGCGATGCACTGGGCTACACAGGCCCATGCAAATCAGCACGTGCACGACGCACATACTGCGCGCGGCGCACTGGGTGAGCGCGCGACGCGTAGAATCTCAAAGCCAAAAAAATTTCGCTCCTTCGTCCAGATTCATGCCAAATTGCCTCAATATGCTTGCAAGTAGGTTCTTCACGTTTGCTCAGTGAATTTTGGACGTAATTATGGTGTTTTGAAAGTGGAGAAACAAGTGTTTAATGTGGAGAAATTTAAACCATATGTTTATTTCCCAAATTCACTTCTTAGGGTTTTGAAACAAATGTTAATGATTGTGTGGGGGTTTGCAAACTTGTGTTGTTGATATATATGCTCATGCATCTATTGTCAGTGGTGTCCCTGCTCATTATTTACCTTAGCCTCACACTCTCTCTTTGCCATTACATCACTGCTCTCATTTTTATTGCCATTGTCATTTTCACACTATTTATCATTCATGTTATGACATAGTCCTATTTTCACTTGTCCACATCCTCCATTGACATTGTCAAACACTGCCAGGGCTATTGTCACTTTTGTTCCTAACAGTTATTTCCCCCACATTACACTCTTTTCTACTCACTTGTCAAATCCCCTTATGATCAAAAGCAGTGACTGTTTTTCATGCAAACTCATTTGACAGAGCCATTACCACTGTGGCTTTCCTATAACACTTTGATACACATGTGACATATTTGGGTTTTGAGCATACACTGAACTTTTGCCTTCACTACACCTATATCAGCATATATTTTGCAAACATCTTGATTTCAGTGCCATGTCAGAGATGGATTCAGTTTATGAGCAGGAGTATGACAGTGATTCCACAGCAGAGGGTAATGTGCCACGGAGGTCTCACAAAAGTGGCAAAAGTGGTAGGCATGTCAGGGAGGAGCCTACTTCTTTGGCTCAATTGCAGGCTTGTCCGCTTGCAATGGATTGTTTTCAGCATCAGTCATGTTTCCAATACTGTGAGATGATTTCCTGAACTCAGCATTATCATGAGCTAGCTCGCCTATTTGTTCTACATTTACATGATGGTCGTGTAAACCTTGCCGAAGTAGATTTCATTCTGTCACCAAAGACCATTGTTCAGGCCACCGGAATACCAAACATAGGAGAGGAATGGAACAAACGACAGCAGCTAGAGAAATCCTACTATGAGCCATACATCAAACCTGGGTATATGAGGTAGTTGAGCAGGGTATTTCCATTCAGATTTCTGAAGGATGAGTTTGCACCATTGATGAAACTCATCATTCGATATTTCAGTTGCGAGGGCAGATTCTTGCGCCTCTATGCGTACCATATCCGTTTGTTGATGCATTTCACGAGGGTACGTATGATGAGCATTCCATACTTCATGTATTGCAACATAGAGCGGATGACATTTCTTGTACAGAAGAAGACCCCAGCACAGCAGCATAGCAGCATATATCATTACGCGCTGATCAAAATCATGGTGGTACATCAGCTGACACAACAGGGCATTGCTTGGGAGGATTTCATCTCCCGTGACTTCTTCGCAGCGCCACAGCCGCCTCCCGAGGTAGTTCATGATGAGGGAGAGCCTTCACACCAGCTTTTCATTCCTGAGACCGAGCATATCAGTGCTCCAGTGTATGTGACATATCAGCGAGGCCACAGAGCCTTATTTGCAGCTACACGACGAGTACTATCTCCACCCGGGGTGGAAGGGGTCTCGTTGACTTCATCAGCAGCGCGAGTATTATCTCCACCAAGGGTGGAAGGGGTCTCACCTTCTTCTTCAGCACAGGTACAGATTCAGGACAGAGGCAAGAGGCCTATGCATGATGAGGGCCCATCAGGTGGTCGAGACATTGATTTCACATTCATCGATGTTGATGCGAGCTCTCCTAGCTCGAAACTGAAAGAGATCATCCAGGAGAAAAAGGCCGAGAATGACACGCTGAAAGAGAAATTGTAGAGGGCTCAGTGGGTGATAAACTACCTGGAGCAGCGTAACAAACAGCTAGAGGATGAGCACACACTTTATGAGCTGCGGCGAATCCGTGAGGATCGACAATTGGCCCGGAAGAGACCTGGTGATATGACACCGGCTGATCGAGATTCTTGCCTCACACATGTTAACATTCATCTGGAGAAATTGTTGGCAAAGGCCAATAGAGACAAAGACATGCTTCGTCACATGAAAGGTCATTATTGGGCCCGCATGCACGTCTGCAAGGCAAAAATGAAGATTCTAAAGAGGAGGTTGAGCAGTGCACTAAAACGGCGGAAGAGGCCTGATCCACTCCGGATTTTGGCCGAGGCTTCGTTGGCTGGGCATGATACATGATGGAGGGTCTTCGCTCCAAATTTGAGCAAATTTGAAGAAGTTTTTGTCATTTTGGAAAATTTTGGTCTCAAAACAGGTTTTTCAGCCCAACGCGTAGCGCGTCGACGCGCTCGCTTATGATTGGGACACTTGCTGAAGGAAAAATTTATATTTTTAGGTTTTTCATGGTAAGTTATGCATGCTCCAGTATGGAAAAATAATTTCACCAAGTTCTGGATGATCAAAAGGGCCAAAAACACCATGAAAACCACCTTTCTGTCACCTTTTCCACCAGCAGGAAGTACTTGTGGGAGAATGAAGTTTTGGAGGGGAAAATGAGCTCCAAATTGGGAAATTACACTTGGGATGGATAGAAGACATCTAGGGCTTTCCAAAAAGCTATTATGAGCTTGATTTTGATGCCAGGAAGTTCCCCAAACGTAGGCTGAAAGGCGCGCGACGCATAGAGATTTTTGGTCAATTTTTCATCTTCCAGCTCAGGATTTCGGCCAGTTGGACCAGTTTGGCTTGTGGGTGTAATTTTTGAGTTATATTGATGTAATTTTATGGTTGGAATGTAACTTGGACTCACTTTTACCTATTCTAGATGATTCACTCCTAAAAAAGTAAAAATCAAATGTAAGAATCAGTTTCCTTCCTTTTAGAGGCAAGTTGTTTGGCTGCCTATATTCTAGCTCCTTGTTTAGAATTAGTTGAAACTACTCCTAGAAGGAGGAATTCGACCCCTAGAGACATGGAAAGGGGTTAGGATAGTCTATATGATGTAATTTCTGAGACATTTTACAGGTTGGACTCTTGGGAAAAGTTTGGCACACTATTGTACATATTTTTTCACATTTTGGCTAAGGAAATATCAGAGGTTTTGCAGCACCTGTTGGGATTCTTGTGGCTTTCTGTTCGTGATGGTGTTTTCTCTCAGTTTATTGTAAGTTATTTCATGTTTGATGTATGCCATTACCTTATTATTCTTCTGAAACTAAATGAATGAGTAAATGAGGTAGAATCCATTGATTTCAGTGCTCTGCCTTTGAATTTGTTTAGTTTTACATGTTTTCGCCTGTTTGGAGAGGATTCCTGTTCTCCCTTGCCCTATTCAGCTCCTTTTCAGTCTGATCCATCCATACACCTGATCAAAAGCATCAAGACTACTGCCTACCTCGCCCCAACTCGAATTCTACAAAAATCTGGCCTTATCCCCGGACCCAAAATTGTTTTTCCCATTTTTTCAACAAAAACCCAAAAAATAAAAATCAAACTTTCCTATCTCTTTACTAGCCTAAAATCAGTACCAATTATAAGTCATCTCAGCCCCTTTGAAGACCTTTTCTGAGATATACCCAGAGAGAGCCCTCTCTTGTCCTCGTAGGGCTAGCTACGAGGCTGAGCGTGGTTTGATGTAGCCTTGAGTTTTACCTTATTTCAGCCTAAGGTAGATTTGAGCGCTAACATAGTGGCGAACATACTGGGGATCGAACCCAGAATCTCAATGGTTTGCTTGTTGATGTGTTCATTTCATGAGTCTTAGACGGAGTCTGAAGTCACGCCAGGTAGCTTTCGAAACGCTTTTTCCATGCATAAGCGGAAGTAGATAAACGTTGCTTCAGTCGATCTCCGGTTAGCTTGTGAATGCGACACTCTATTTGAAAATTCCCCAGTATACTTATTCGTTCTAGACCTTTGGATGATTGAGTCTAGAAGTCGATAGGCTGAAAATAATCTATTGTGTCCCTTGAATTTTTCTTGAGTAGATCAATACACTGGCTTCAAAAAGGCATACCAGATCAAATCCTGATCCAAATCTGCCTCCAGTATATGAAAACCCCAACCTAATCCCAAGAATTTTCCGTCGAGAAGCTCCCATTATTCCTTTGGTCAAATCTCACTCATACCCCACTATTTTTGAATACATTGAAGATATTGAGTTTGACGATCAGTTTGAGTTATCATTGTTTGAAACCAAATCCGAAAGTGCCACTGGTTCCACCGTCATCAATCCTGAGTTCATCAAGTATCTAGAAGTTGAACAAGCAAATATATCTATCGATAATTATATTCTGAATCTTCAAAACTCCATTGTGGCAACCAACATTCCCGAATTCATTGAATCTGCTTCACAAACTCTTGGGCCATCTGAAATTGCATCCGGTTCACGAATTCCCACTGAACCTCCCTTTATCCCTACCATTCCCGTACAGCCTGAGATCTCTGATCAGCAATCAGCATTAGTTCCTCCCCCATCTCCACCGCATACACCTCGTTCACCTACTGCTCCCATTCCACCTGTTTCTCCGAGACAGCAGATTATAAATCCACCAAGAGCCATGGCCGCGAGATTCACACCTCTTGTTTTACCTACAAATTTGGATCCTATGCCTGCTGATTATCAGAGCAAGATTCCAATATTCGATGGCACTCCACAGAGTATATCCGCTCAGCAGCATATTGTCAGAATGACAGATTTCTTGGACCTGCATGAAATAGATGAAGAAAATGTGTCCATGAGGTTGTTTGCTCAGACTTTTGGAGGCGAGGTTCATAAATGGTTCAGAGCTCTACAACCCGCAAGTATCAATACATTACAAGAGCTTCAGACACAATTCTTAGATCGGTGAGATGAAAAAAGATCCGTTGCAGATTACTTCTGAGTATACCAACATCAAACGTAATCCTAGTGAGTCCGTTCAGGATTATATTATCAGATTCAATACAGTTTATAATGCAATCCCAGATGACTTAAGACCGTCTAAAAAGTCAACTCTCCTTAAATTCCCGGACGGTTTCGATCCGGAGATGGCTTATTCACTACGAGACAGAGATCCGCCTACCTTGGAAGATATGCAGAAGATTGCTGTTAGTGTTGAGGCGAATCTGAATGATAAGAGAGCCCGGTTGAAAGCAGAGAAAAGAGTGACCATAAAAGAAGAAGCTTCCACATCTGCATCAGAACAGTACTTGCTTTGTGAGATGGAAAAAATGTTCAAAAGAATGATGCTTGACAAGTCAGAAACGCAGATTCGTAATCCCAACTACCGTGGCCAACAGCAGCCACAGTTCATAATTAAGCAGCGTGAATAGAGAGTACAAGAGTCGGCAGCCCAGCAGCAGATTAAAACACCTCTTTTGCAGAATTTTGTGAGTCAGGATTCAGACGATGACGATGATGTAGTAGGTGAGAAAAACCACTTCTTTACTCCCGATGATTTGCCTATTTACATCACTGAGGATGAGTAATATGGAGAAAGTTCAGCTGCACAGAAAGATGAGGATTTCATTTTAGCAAATGATGCAGATCTGGAGGAAGAATCAGATGAATACCAAAGAGGATATATGAATGCTTTGTCCACTCAGCAGAAGCAATACTCATTGAGAAATAGAGATGTGCCCATAAATCCAATTCAGAAAATAAAAGAGGCTTCAGCACCAAAGATAGATTCGCCTATACCACAGAAGAAAGGAAAATAGACAATTGATCCCGCAGCTAGTAAATCATCATCAGCAGAAAGGGAAAATCAGTCAAGTATAATGAAGGATAAGGCTGAAAAGAAAGAAGTTCCGGTCAAAGAGGTTGAAAGAGTTTCAGCCTTTAGTTTGGAAAATTAAATTTCCAAATTGAAGGTATCTATTCCTTTGACAGAAATTATGAAGAACAGCAGCTATCGAGGTCAAGTCTCCAAAATTCTGAATTTTGATCCAATGTTTGACACGGTAAATATAGAAGATGATCAGCCTGAATTGATATTTGGGCCTGCTTTAGATGGTGAGTCCCCTGACAGTGATGTTTCTCCCTTTTATATCAGTTTGAGGTTGCATGAATATGTATTGCACAATGCCATGTTTGATTCTGGTGCTTCGCACAATCTTATGCCAAAGGCGATCATGGAAAAGTTGGGTTTAGATATTACAAGGAAATACCATGATTTGTATTCATTTGATTCCAGCCGCGTGAGATGTATCGGACTCATCAAAGATTTGGTTGTAATTTTAGATCAAATTCCTGCGAAGAATGTCTTGATGGATGTGGTCGTGGCGGACATTCCTCCTCGATTTGGGATGCTCCTTTCTAGATCTTGGGGGGAAAAGTTGAAAGGTACACTACAGTTAGATTTTTCCTATGCTACAATTCTAGTCTTCAGTCAAATGAGAAAGTTATATCGAGAGCAGAAGATGAAATACATGATAACAAGCAAGGAGAAACCAATCAATCATCCTGTAAATTATGTACATACCGACTTAGAGTCGTTTGTTTTGTTTGCTGACAGTTTTAATGATATAGATAGTCAATTAGTTCAGGTAGAAGATATACCATAAATCACCAAGAATTTTAGAGAAGTTCTACAGAAAGAAAGACGAGAAAAGCAAGCTACTGTTGAGCAATCAGCTAAAGACGATGGGCAGCAAACAGAAAAAACAGAGCTGACGCAATTTCAGCACTTAGAGGAGGATGAAGATGGTCTTTGGACCATGGATTTTGATGGCGCAGTGGGTAGTGATGGTGCTGGAATTGGTGTTTGGATACGCAGTCCATTTTCTGCTCCGGATAAGGTTCCAAGCAATGTGAGAGTATGTTCCTACAAACTAGCATTTGACTGTTCTAACAATGAGGTGGAGTATGAGGCTCTGATTGTTGGCCTTAAGATTCTAAGAAAGCTGAAAGCGAAAATAATTGCAGTCTATGGTGATTCATAATTGGTGATAAAGCAGGTAAAGGGTGAATTTCAAGCCAAGCATCCTCGCATGCGGGCTTACCGTAATGCAGTTTTAGACATTTTGAAGTTATTTTCTGATCATACATTGACATGTGTGCCTCGCATACAAAATGGTGTTGCTGATGGACTTGCTAAGGAAGCAAGCAATTTAAAAATCCCAATGAATTCCAGTAACAAGTTCAAGATCCATGTGAAGCACCGCCCCACCGTTCCAGACAATCAGCGATGTTGGCAAGTTTTTCAGGACGAGGAGGAGATTAGTGATTTTCTGAAAAATAAGGGTAAGTTTAAAGACACCTTCATAGATACAGAACATGATAATGGTAATGATGATATACAAATAAATCAAATGGAAGTGATGCAACTTAAAGATAACATCATTCCTAAAGGATTGATTCCTTTAGAGGAACTCTTTGATCAAGACGATATAGCCTGCAAACCGACATTGAGGCCGACCGAAAAAGGTGTTGAAGAGGTAAATATTGGGACAGCTGAAAATCCCAAGATGGTAAAGTTATCCAAGTCATTGTCACCAAAGGTAAGAGCGGAGTATGTGAGATTGTTGTCTTCATTTTCTGATGCTTTTGCATGGGATTACTCAGATTTAAAAACATGTGACACTAACATCATTCAGCATACTATCCCTATCAAACCAAATCAGAAGCCTTTCCGTCAGAAGTTGAGGAGAATCAATCCGAAGCTACTATCGTCAATTGAAAAAGAGGTAAACAGGTTGTATAAGTCAGGAATCATTGTTCCTATCAGATTTTCTAATTGGATATCAAATTTGGTGCCCGTGAGAAAGAAGACAGGTGAGATCCGTTTATGTATCGATTTCAGAAATTTGAATAAGGTATCATTAAAAGACAATTATCCGCTGCCAAAAATGGACCATATATTGCAGCGAGTAGTTGGAGCATCAAGGATGTCACTACTCGACGGCTATTCAGGATATAATCAAATTTTGGTGCATGAGGACGATCGTGACAAGACTGCGTTCACCACTCCATGGGGAACGTTTCATTATGCAAAGATGCCGTTTGGTTTGAAGAATGCAGGTGCCACTTTTCAGCGTGCAATGGACATGGATTTCGCCAACAAGAAAGATGTATTTTTGGTTGTTTACCTTGATGATTTAACTGTGTTTTCAAATTCTGATGAAGAACATTTATATCACTTGAAAGTTGTTTTCCAGAAGTGCAGAAAATATGGCATTTCGTTGAATCCGAAAAAGAGTCTTTTTTCCATGGATGAAGGCAAGCTCCTTGGCCACATCATATCGAAAGACGACATTCGTGTTGACCCTGCACGTGTTGAAGCCATCCAGCAAATTGAACAGCCCCGGAACAAGAAAGAAATACAGTCCTTTAATGGTAAAATGAATTTTCTGCGTCGTTTCATTCCAATTCTTGCTGAGCATCTTAGAGAAATCACGAACATGCTGAAAAAGGACAGTCAGGTAAAGTGGACAGAAGAGGCGGTGAAATCATTCAATTTGGTAAAGTTAGCTCTTTCTTCAGCCCCTATTTTAATCAGCCCAGACTACACACAGGACTTCATTTTTTTTTCGTTTGCTTCTGAACACACTTTGGCAGCTGTTTCAATGCAGAAAAGGGATTGAATTGAGAAGCCCATTTCTTTTTTCAGTCGGATAATAAGGGACGAAGCATTGAAATATAAAATTATTGAGAAACAAGCACTTGCTCTTGTAAAGGCTTCGAAATATTTTCGTGTATATATAGTGCATTCCCACATTATAGCTTACGTTCCTAACGCAACAGTTAAAGATGTTTTGGTACAGGAAGATCCAGAAGGAAGACGGGGTAAGTGGATCGCTGCGTTGTTAGAATATGATGTGGAGATTAAACCAACCAAGCTAATCAAAGGACAAGGACTAGCCAAGCTCATGGCTGAAACAAATCTGCATGCTCTAGATATAAATTTGATCGCTACCATGTCTGATGAAGATGAGGAGAGTACATCATTTCAGGTATCTGATATTTTTGTTTCTTCCCCTTGGTATGCTGACATTTTATACGTACTTCAAAATTTGTCTCTAGCACCCGGCATGCCTAGAAATAAGAGTAGAACCTTGAAGTTGAGGGCTGCAAAGTTTTGCATATTGAATTCTGCATTATATTGGAAAGACCCTGGTGGGATGTTATTGAATTGTTTGGTAGAGGAGGAAGCCAAAAGAGTTTTGGAGGACTTTCATAGAGGTGACTGCGGGGGGCATATTTTTTGGAAAACCACAGCGAATAAGATTCTAAGGGCAGGTTACTATTGGCCTTCTTTGTTTTCTGATGTATATAAGGCTATTAAGAATTGTCACGAATGCCAAATTTTCGAAGGGAAGAAGAAACTACAACCTTTTCCTCTCAAACCAATTGAATTCAATGCACCATTTCAGCAGTGGGGATTGGATTTCATTGGGGAAATCCATCCAACATCGTCAGGTCAGCATAGATGGATATTGACAACAACGGATTACTTCACGAAGTGGATCGAGGCCATTCCCACTCGACAAGCCACGGATGCGGTAATTATCTCTTTTCTTGAAAAAAATATTCTGTCACGTTTTGGGTGTCCTAGTAAGATAATCACAGATAATGCAGTGGCCTTCAAGTCAAAGAGGATGGTTGAATTTTGCTATAAGTACAACATCATCTTGGGACATTCGACTGCCTACCATTCGCAAGGAAATGGCTTGGCGGAATCTTCAAATAAGTCTTTGGTAAATATCATTAAGAAATTGCTGGAAATCAATAAAAAGGGTTGGCACAAGAAATTAGTGAATGCATTTTGGGCTGATAGGGTAAGTCATAAAAAATCTATCGGCATGTCCCCTTTCGAGTTGGTGTATGGGGTAGACACAATTTTTCCCACTTCCCTTGTTGTCCCGGTAGTCAAATTGCTTCAGGAAGCCGGTAGTGAGGAAGATCCTATTCAACGAAGGATTGATCAGATGATTCATTTACAGCAGACACGGGAGGAGGTCTTTCAAAATACATTCAAGTTGCAGGAGCGCATAAATAAGATCTACGACAGAAAGGAAAAAGCAGATAAGTTTCAGCTAGATGAGGTGGTTTTGAAGTGGGATGCTAGAAATGAAGATAAGGGAAAGCACGACAAATTTGAAAACCTATGGAAGGGTCCTTTTAAGATTACAGTGTATCGTGGTCAGAATGCCTTTCTACTCAAGTAAATGAACGGGGATGATTGTCCTGGAGGGCCGATCAATGGTCGGTTGCTCAGGAAATACCACTTCTGAGTATTTTCTGTTGATTTCATCATCATTGTATATATCGTTTTACTTTTGTTTCATCGCAAGTGTGGACTAATATCTTTCTTCAGTTTGGGGCCCGAAGCGAAGGCTATAATTCTGGAGATGGAGGTTAGTTGGTTTGCTGTTTGTCAAGTCATTTTTATCAGTCTTTTCAGTTTTAAAATCGAGTTAGTTTTGGTCAAATTTCAGTCAAGGTTTCAGTCAATAAATGTGTCAAAAGTTTTTGTGTTATCTGTTCAAATAATGACTCCATCGCCCAATGGATGAAGGCACTGTCTGACTCCCCCAGAGATCTGCTATTCTTGGCATCTCCTCGGAGCCACCATCCCCATTGGAGCCAATGTTAGAGTCAGTCCTTACAGCCCTCCGTCAGAGATCATTTCGCTTTTTGCATATCATTTTTAGGTGTATCGCTCATTTCACTTTGTTGCATTTCGCTAGGGACATTCCATTGACTGACGAGAGGGTCTGGTCGTCTTGTGTTTCCTCATGCTTGTACCTGCAGGGCTAATTAAAATTCCTCAAAAATCACTAAAGTTCAGGTCACTTCATTCATGGTCATAAATGATTATTTTTGTTGAAAAGAGTCTTTAGTCCTAGAGTCTAGGGTTTTCAGTCTTTTGGTACATGTAATAAAAGCCTGCAGGCCTTGAGGTTGGTTTCAAAAGGTTCCTATTTCACGTTTTTATTCTCAAAAACATTTGAAGACATTTCTAGTCCAAAACTCTGTTTTGGAACTAGAAATTGTCAAATTTCATTTTTTGTAATAATTGTATATTTGTTCCACCATAAGAAGTTCAAAGGCAGCCTCTGGTCTTTGCCAAAGCCAAAATGCCAAATCCTTGCAAAAACAACCAAGTTTCATCAGTCCAAGACTCAGAAAAACAGTGAAAAGCCAAAGATAGAATTGCATTAAAATGATAAAGTGCCAAAAAGCCAAACATTACAAAAGTGGGTTATGGAGCAAATTAAAATCAAATCTGATTTTTATGAGATATTTTACAACCCATATAAAGCATTGAAAACAAATCATTTTCACAAATTTCCCAAAGCAAAACCGAGTTGGAGTGTTGAAGTCAGGTTTGAAGTGTTTTCAAAGCCGTGGACTGGAGGTGGAAGTACGCGCGGTGCACAGAGGAGGCGCGCGACGCACTGGGCTACACAGGTCCATGAAAATCAACACGCGCGCGACGCACATACTGCGCGCGGCGCACTGGGTGAGCGCGCGACGCGTAGAATCTCAGAGCCAAAAAAAATTCGCTCCTTCGTCCAGATTCATGCCAAATTGCCTCAATCTGCTTGCAAGTAGGTTCTTCACGTTTGCTCAGTGAATTTTGGACGTAATTATGGTGTTTTGAAAGTGGAGAAACAAGTGTTTAATGTGGAGAAATGTAAACCCTATGTTTATTTCCAAAATTCACTTCTTAGGGTTTTGAAACAAATGTTAGTGATTATGTGGGGGTTTGCAAACTTGTGTTGTTGATATATATGCTCATGCATCTACTGTCAGTGGTGTCCCTGCTCGTTATTTACCTTAGCCTCACGCTCTCTCTTTGCCATTACATCACTGCTCTCATTGTTATTTCCATTGTCATTTTCACACTATTTATCATTCATGTTATGACATAGTCCTATTTTCACTTGTCCACATCCTCCATTGACATTGCCAAACACTGCCAGGGCTATTGTCACTTTTGTTCCTAACAGTTATTTCCCCCACATTACACTCTTTTCTACTCACTTGTCAAATCCCCTTATGATCAAAAGCAGTGACTGTTTTTCATGCAAACTCATTTGACAGAGCCATTACCACTGTGGCTTTCCTATAACACTTTGATACACATGTGACATATTTGGGTTTTGAGCATACATTGAACTTTTGTCTTCACTATACCTATATCAGCATATATATTGCAAACATCTTGTTTTCAAAGCCATGTCAGAGACGGATTCAGTTTATGAGCAAGAGTATGACAGTGATTCCACAGTAGAGGGTAAGGTGCCACGGAGGTCTCACAAAAGTGGCAAAAGCGGTAGGCATGTCAGGGAGGAGCCTACTTCTTTGGCTCAATTGCAGGCTTGCCCGCTTGCAATGGATTGTTTTCAGCATCAGTCATGTTTCCAATACTGTGAGATGATTTCCCAAACTCAGCATCATCATGAGCTAGCTCGCCTATTTGTTCTACATTTACATGATGGCCGTGTAAACCTTGCCGGAGTAGATTTCATTCTGTCACCAGAGACCATTGCTCAGGCCACTGGAATACCAAACATAGGAGAGGAATGGAACAAACGACAGCAGCTAGAGAAATCCTACTATGAGCCATACATCAAACCTGGGTTTATGAGGCAGCTGAGCAGGGTATTTCCATTCATATTTTTGAAGGATGAGTTTGCACCATTGATGAAACTCATCATTCGATATTTCAGTTGCGAGGGCAGATTCTCGCGTCTCTATGCGTACCATGTCCATTTGTTGATGCATTTCACGAGGGTACGTATGATGAGCATTCCATACTTCATGTATCGCAACATAGAGAGGATGACAATTTTTTTATAGAAGAAGACCCCAGCACAGCAGCATAGAAGTATATATCATTACGCGCTGATCAAAATCTTGGCGGTACATCAGTTGACACAGCAGGGCATTACTTGGGAGGATTTCATCTCCCGTGACTTCTTCACAGCGCCATAGCCGCCTCCCGAGGTAGTTCATGATGAGGGAGAGCCTTCACACCAGCCTGACATTCCTGAGACCGAGCATATCAGTGCTCCAGTGTATGTGACATACCAGCGAGGCCACAGGGTTTTGTTTGCAGCATCACGACGAGTACTATCTCCACCCATGGTGGAAGGGGTCTCGTTGACTTCATCAGCAGCGTGAGTATTATCTCCACCAAGGGTGGAAGGGGTCTCGCCTTCTTCTTCAGCACAGGTACAGATCCAGGACAGAGGCAAGAGGCCTATGCACGATGAGGGCCCATCAGGCGGTCGAGACACTGATTTCACATTCATCGATGTTGATGCGAGCTCTCCTAGCTCGAAGCTGAAAGAGATCATCCAGGAGAAAAAGGCCGAGAATGACACGCTGAAAGAGAAATTGCAGAGGGCTCAGTGGGTGATAAACTACCTGGAGCAGCGTAAAAAATAGCTAGAGGATGAGCACACACTTTTAGAGCTGCGACAAATCCGTGAGGATCGACAATTGGCCCGGAAGAGACCTGGTGACATGACACTGGCTGATCAGGATTCTTGCCTCACGCATGTTAACATTCATCTAGAGAAGTTTTTGGAAAAGGCCAATAGAGACAAAGACATGCTTCGTCACATGAAAGGTCATTATTGGGCCCGCATGCACGTCTGCAAAGCAAAAATGAAGATTCTGAAGAGGAGGTTGAGCGAAGCACTAAAGCGGCGAAAGAGGTCTAATCCACTCCGAATTTTGGCCGAGGCTTCGTTGGCTGGGCATGATACATGATGGAGGGTCTTCGCTCCGAATTTGAGCAAATTTGAAGAATTTTTTGTCATTTTGGAAAATTTTGGTCTCAAAACAAATTTTTCAGCCCAACGCGTAGCGCGTCGACGCGCGCGCTTATGATTGAGACACTTGCTGAAGGCAAAATTTATATTTTTGGGTTTGTCATGGTAATTTATGCATGCTCCAGTATGGCCAAAGAATTTCACCAAGTTCTGGATGATCAAAAGGGCCAAAAACACCATGAAAACCACCTTTCTGCCACCTTTTGCACCAGCAGGAAGTACTTCTGGGAGAATGAAGTTTTGGAGGGGCAAATGAGCTCCAAATTGGGAAATTCCACTTGGGCTAGATAGCAGACATCCAGGTCTTTCCAACAAGCTATCATGAGCTTGATTTTGATGCCGGGAAGTGCCCAAAAAGTAGGCTGAAAGGCGCGCGACGCATAGAGCTCAGGCGCGCGACGCATAGAGATTTTTGGTCAATTTTTCATCTTCCAGCTCAGGATTTCGGCCAGTTGGACCAGTTTTGCTTGTGGGTGTAATTTTTGAGTTATCTTGATGTAATTTTATGGTTGGCATGTAACTTTGACTCACTTTTACCTATTCTAGATGATTCACTCCTAAAAAAGTAAAAATCAAGTGAAAGAATCAGTTTCCTTCCTTTTAGAGGCAAGTTGTTTGGCTACCTATATTCTAGCTCCTTGTTTAGAATTAGTTGAAACTGCTCCTAGAAGGAGGAATTCGACCCCTAGAGACATGGGAAGGGGTTAGGATAGTCTATATGATGTAATTTCTGAGACATTCTACAGGTTGGACTCTTGGGAAAAGTTTGGCACACTATTGTACATATTTTTTCACATTTTGGCTAAGGAAAGATCAGAGGTTTTGCAACACCTGTTGGGATTCTTGTGGCTTTCAGTTCTTGATGGTGTTTTCTCTCAGTTTATTGTAAGTTATTTCATGTTTAATGTATGCCATTCCCTTCTTATGCTTATGAAACTAAATGAATGAGTAAATGAGGTTGAATCCATTGTTTCCAGTGCTCTGCCTTTAAATTTGTTTAGTTTTACATGTTTTCGCCTGTTTGGAGAGGATCCATGTTCTCCCTTGCCCTCTTCAGCTCCTTTTCATTCTGATCCATCCATACACCTGATCAAAAGCATCAATACTACTGCCTACCTCGCCCCAACTCGAATTCTGCAAAGATCTGGCCTTATCCCCGGACCCAAAATTGTTTTTCCCATTTTTTCAACAAAAACCCAAAAAATCAAAATCAAACTTTCCTATCTCTTTACTAGCCTAAAATCAGTACCAATTATAAGTCATCTCAGCCCCTTTGAAGACCTTTGCCAAGATAGACCCGGAGAGAGCCCTCTCCTGTCCTTGTAGGGCTAGCTACGAGGCTGAGCGTGGTTTGATGTAGCCTTGAGTTTTACCTTATTTCAGCCTAAGGTAGATTTGAGCGCTAACACAACCCAACAAATGATGAGGCACTTTGGTAGAAATAAATTGTTGTTCTGAGGGTGCAAGAGGTCTTTGAAGGTGGAGAGATGTTTCTTGGAGATGAAATGAGAAAATGAGAATCTCACTTGGTCTTTAAATAGCTTGGAAATCAATTTTCTCTTCATAGTGGTGTAGTGGCCCCATTATATTCTTTTCACTTTTTGACTTAGAACAACAAATTTTGAAAATTTTGAAACATATGACATCATAATAGAAATGAAGTTACACTTTTTAAACCTTTATTGAACATTTTTAACTATTAATACTCCTTAAATGCTGAATTTTATGGTGAAATGACTGATTTTTATGATTTTGACCCTAATACCTAATTGTTACGCAGCATTTTGTCACCGTCCCTGCAATCCCTCGCCCCGCATATTGGAGGGTCTTTCCCGTGACATGTGATCAGTATCATACTCTGCAAACACCTTCTTTGCATCCTTCTACATAAGGAAATCATTTCTCCTGTTGAACATTTCCTCAAAAAGCACACAAAAACCTATGTTTTGGCATTGGCGCGAGTAGCCAGTTCACCCCTCGCGCCAATAGGGAAGATTTGCGCTCTGTCTCTGTGTGTTGCCTGCGCCAGCTGTTTTACGAATGTTTTTTAACAAAAAGAGGTGGAAGTTTCCTTCTAACTTCCTCAGGGATGACTCATTAGAAGTGGTTAAACTTGATAAGCCACGGATCTCTCCCTTTAGGTAGTGTTTTTTACCTCCCATGGAACACTCTTTGAAGATAGGACTCCCCTCCATGATTATAGGGATCCTAATCTCTCCCTCTTCCTCTATATAAACAGGCCTTCTCCCTTTATAAAAGCTAGCTGAACATATTGCCAAGAAGCTAAACTTGGAGAAGAGATACTATAGTTGAGTAATTGCTATAGAGAAGGTAGAGCCAAGGAGAATTTCGTAGAGAGAGCCCCGTCTGAATTCCCGACGAGCCTTTGTGAGACGCACTCCTCTGGAACCCTGTTGGAGGAGACCACAACGTCGAAGCTTGGTTGTATTCTTCCTTTCTTTCATTAATATACTCCACTATGGTATTGGTTCCATCATTGTGTTATGTTTATTTAATGCAATTGATTTAGTCTTCTTCGACTGACTGATAGTTATGAATGTGGAATAGTATGTTGTATATCGTCATTGTTTCTTGTGTGTGTGTAGGTATCCGAGCGTGAAGGCAAGCGGATCATGATTTGTCAAACCATGAGCAAGAGGCAGCCACTCTTTCCGACGACAACAACAACGTAAGACCTCCGGTAATTCATCTATCAAATTTCCGTCCATTCGTTAACTAGGAATCAGTTTTATAGCTTGTCTTGTTTGTGGCTAGACCCACTCTAGGGCTAGTGGGATCGCCTCTGTCTTCAGAGGGGATTTACCTCACCAACAAATTGGCGACTCCGCTAAGGATTAGTGTGAGTTTGTCTTTCATCCAATAGGTATTATTCTTGGTCTTTTCTTTCTTAGCTTTCCTTTTCTGATTATTTTTGCTGGTCTAAGACCCTTGTTAAGCCCTAGAGGATCAGATCTGACCTCTGTTTTTCCAAAAATTTCCTTTTACCAGGGTTGACTTGATTGGCACTTTTTTCGGTCTGATAGTCGCACCCACTGGCGCTTGTTGCTAGTTTAGCACCCGCGCCATCCCTTGTTTGGCACTGATTACAGCCAAATATTCGCGCCAATTCCTATAGGTGCTAGGGTTTGATTGATTTTGGAGTTTTTGGTCAGTGCATGTGCTTCTTGGTGGTTTCTTGATATGTTTTGAGTGCTTTGGGATTGTTTGTGATTGTGAATAGCCTCTTTCCTTCAGTTGTTCGTTTTTTGCCTGCCATCATCATAGCCTTAGGGTTTTCTAGTGCTTTGGTATGCTGAGCCTCCTGAAGGAGTCTGGTTCTTTTGTTTCACGGTCAACTTCATTCCTTGCTTGATTGCATTTGGCTCCCTTGATCCGTTTGAGTGATTGCATTTGGTGAAATGAGTCTTTCCTCTTTCATTCAATTGTGCTTCTTGTCACTCCAAGCATAGATTACACTGCTTGTATGGGTTTGTTTCGACATCTTTCTTTGATTTGAGAGATTGCAACATTGGTTTGAGTTTTGTTTTGTTTGATTTTGAGTTGATTGAATTGTTTCGCTTCAACTCTCGCATTGAAATCCTTGAACTAGTGTGTTGGTTTGTTTTTCATGTCATTTAGTGCACTGTTTTCCCTATTACATTGAAAAATCAAAATATTTTGTGCTTGCATTCTTGTTTTCATTATGGAATTGAAAATATTTCGTATAACTAGCATTGGACAATTCTAGGAAATATTTCTCATTTTCATTAGCTTGCATCAGATACTGTAGTGGATGCTTCTGTGTGTTCTCATTATTTTCTATCACTTGAAAATTTTTAAACTCTCTCCTTGATAGCTCCTCATTGAACGAAATGGTATTTTATGGCATATAGCTTGCATTTAGGGATTTGTGAGATTCAACATTCGGTAGGACCTTGGAATTGAAACATAAATACAAGATCAACTTAAAATTTATTCAATTAACCTAAGGAAACATTGAAACGTAACGAAACATTTAGTGGTCTAAGTTAGAGACGTGTTCCGGCGTCTTTAAACCTAGCAGTTGTCGCTTGCCATCTGGCTTCAGACAACACTAGTACAGAATTGTTCTCCCCATACCATTGAGTATATAAAAGGAGACCCCTCTAGGTTGCAATCCTTTTATCTGTAGGAAGCTAAGTCTGCCACCTTGTAACTGTGATACACCGAACACAACATTCAGGGAGACTACCTGCACATACATCAAGTCCTTGGTTAATTCTTCTTTCATTTTATTACCAAGGTGTATATGGCAGTTCATGGGAACCTGGTACACCCTTTTACCTAGACCACCTGAGCAGTCATTTTTGATCTTTATTGACTCCATAAATTTGAAAAGATCATCGAGCACTTGTCCTTTCGCGCTCGCTTAAAATTGAAAGAGACTAGAGTCATCTTTGACTGTTTCTTGACTCTTAAAACATGAAACAACAAATTTTTGGTTTCAATGTGGTAAAATAAACTACCTATGATTACACGCCCATTAAAGTTTGATTACTTGGCCTGTATTTGTTTGCCTTGGTTTTGATCCAAGAGTTTTATTTTCTGGTCTTTTTCCCTTTTCTGGTGTGCTGCAGTCACAGTGGCGGAACCATCGGTTTCATCTACTGGTAGTCCTTTCTCAGATGATTCATCTGAAACTTCGCAAACCTCTAGGTTTGTCGAGCTTCAGCAGCCTATCATCCCGTGAGAGTACCCCTTTGGAGAATCGGTTGAGTTCCATTGGCCTCTTTCAAACACTTGATTTGGGTTTGGGGTCGGGGAACATTTTCCCCCTCTCACATCGGGATCTTCGTTTTTGGCTGCTATCATACCTTCTAGCCCCCGTAGTCTTTTACAAGATCTCATGGTGGATTCAGACATGGACTTGTCTGGTCCTAATGGCAGTGAGGGCATTCCAGTTTCTAATGAAGAATACCAACTTTTCCCTGAAGACATCCACCAGGAGCCTGCTCAATCTTCACCATCGGTGTCGCTTCCAACCGGATATAGGTCTTTGGGTCAGATTATAGCCGGTATGGACTCCATGGGAACATCAACTCCATCTAGGGGGGCGGTTCTCCCATCATTAGGGATGTCGCCAACGACACCAGTCTCATCGATGCCTTTTGTTACGTCTGTCCCCACTAGGCCTACTATCTGTGTGGCTGCATCAGCACTGGTCATCACCGCTCAGTCGTCAGGAGTTTCGGCTTCGGTAGAGACTTCGATTGCCATGGAAATCCCTGACAGCCTTTCTTTTGAGGAGTATCGACTGGCTATTCAGCAGCAGAGCTCCCAGACTAATCAGTCTGCTCAGGAGCCTAATCGTCCTTATTTTTCTCATTATGGTGTGGATGGTACCCCGATTTATTCACTTCCGTTCCAATATGATGAGCATGACGACCCTATCTATTTGCCTGCTCCTGAGGCTTATTAGTTCATTAACGATTTTATACCTACCTTGCCTAGGCAACCTTCTAACCAACAAGGATAACCCTTTTAGGGACAACCTTCAGTTTAGCAAGGGTATGATTTCGGCCCACAAGGACAACCCTTTCAGGGACAACCTTCGGCCCAGCAAGGGTATGCGTACAACCCACAAGGGCAACCCTTACAGGGACAACCTACGGTCCCTCATGGATTATTTTACGACTCGCAAGGGCAGCCTTACAATCCTCAAGGTCAACCTTTACAAGCTCAGCATGTGATCCAACCAGGGCAACCTCAAGGACCAGCTGGGAAACCAGTATATCAACCTAGACCTTTATACGGTTCTGGGGGGAAAATCCATCTGTCTCAACCTTTGGTGCAACCACAACAGCCATATTTTCCAATTGGTCCAAATGTTGCAGAACCTGGACCATCTTATGGTCCTACTCCAAGTCCCTGGTTATTAGGCACAACATGGCCCATCGTAGCCATTAAGCCAACCTGCTTAGCAGGGGAAACTTGGTGGCCCTCATAAGTCAGGTCAACCTGTTCAGTTGTGACAACCTACACAAATAGTTCACCCTCCTCAGCCATTGCTCTATTCCATGCTGCAATCGAATCAACCTGTGTGCCCTGTTGAGCCTTAAATTTGTGCTTTCCTTCACCTCATTTTACCTCATTCTCCCTTGTCCATTTCTATTTTAAACCCAATTGATCAATAAAAATAGTTAAAATTACTTCTAGAATGGTTTACATGACTGACTTGTTGAATTTTGTGATTGTTGCCATTGTTAAGCATTTTGACCGGAGCTAGCTGCAGAATGCAGGCATTCCGTAGCTAACCGGCGATTCTGCAGCTACCTTTATGTTTGAGTATGTTCCAGGTGGCCTCTTGAGGAAAAACGCATATGGGCATGATCCACGTCGTTCCTACATGGTTTGTTGCTCATCATGGGAGAGGAAATGAATTCTGGGTACGGTTATGCACGTGGGAACACATTTGTGAAGTAAGACTCCTACTAGGACTGTCTTAGTCCAGGTGTCTTTTCTTCTTCACGTAGCCACCTCAAAGACTCCTAAGATGATTCGGATATGGAAAGACATCATTCCTAAATTGTTGTAATTATTGTTACTTGCATTTACTTTATAAACTCTTGAGTAGACCGAGAGCTTAGTTAGAGATTTTGTGTTAGATTTGCTGCTGGATTTTGTGTAAAAATCTGTGTTACGTCCTTGAAGACACAGAGTGTTATGTTCGAACTATTGCATTGTTAATGGAGCAGACAAAGTTATTCTGAAGGCGTGATTTGATTTGAAGTTGAATGCCGTCAAGTGGTAGAGGGCCCCTGCCTCTTGCACGGATTTCTTTTGCGTAAACTAGATAAGTTTTTCCTAGCTGCCTTCACGTTTTGCATTTGAATTGGTAGTTGTTTTGTTTTATCTACTGTAGTCGTATTCGTTCCAGTTCTTCCACAAGAAGACACTCTTCCAACAAACCAAAATGATGAATGATTAATGACTATGGTATTATAGGATAGGAGTTGAATTTGTATTTGTTTGTAACTAGATACTGTAGTTATATTCATTCCAGTTCTTCCACAAGAAGACACTCTTCCAACAGACCAAAATGATGAATGATTAATGACTATGGTATTGTAGGATAGGAGTCGAATTTGTACTTGTTTTTAACTAGATACTGTAGTTATATTCATTCCAGTTCTTTCACAAGAAGACATTCTTCCAACAGATCATAACAATGAATGATGAATAGCTATAGTACTGTAGGAATTAGTTGTAGTTTTTGTTATTCACTATCACAATTGCACTTGTTCTAATCACTCTTCCACAAGAAGAAATTCTTCCAAGACATCCTTAAGAAGTTCAAGATATGACCGTGATGTGATAACTTAGTTTTTCATTTGCTTTCAGTTCATTTGCTTTCAATTGCATACAAGTCCACAGTCAGAATTGTTCTACCTCTTCCACAAGAAGGAACTCTTCCAAAATATCACTAATGATGAACAAACAGATTGTGTAACTTTATAGAATAATGCATGTTAGTTAGAATGCTCCGAAGTTTCATTTGCATTTAATTCATGTTCAGCTACTTTGTTTCAAGTTTGAAGATGACTCACAGTTCAACATTGTGCTAGTTTAGTAGCATCTTAGGTTCATTTTTAGATCAACTTATTGCACTTGCATCTCATAGTCACATTGTCATCCTTTTCACAATAGATTACTTTAGTTGTTAGGATTCACAAGACAGCCTTCATTATTTACAAATATCTTTTTGTTCTGAAAACCATCAGTGAACCATAACTATAGGAACAGAAGATAACATCATTACAAGGTCTGAAATATTTCTGCAAATTCCTCATCATTTTATAAACAGAGCTCGTCCTCAAAAGAACTACTTTGAAAAGAAACCAACAACTCTTTGAGTATAAGTTCTGTGACATTCAATTAAATTGCAGAATAGAATTAGGGATTAATCATGGAATAGATGAGCTAAGACAAAATATTGCATCATTAGTGTTTAACTGTTCAGTTAGAGAACTTGCATATTTAGTGACCATTTTTCAAGTTTAGTTTGTGTCATTTTCCTGAGAAGTCATTATCAAGCTTTTGTTTCTATTCAGTCATAGTTCAGATTCTGCTTCATTGTTTTCAATTGCATTTACCATTCCATACATTAGGCTTAACTCTGTTTTTGACCATCAACTTCTTTCTATTAGTTCTCTAGGCATTTTCATTGTAAACATAAAACACCAAAAGACCAAAAACATCATAAATCAACATAAAAAAACCAAAAACATCACAAAACACTACACACAACGCATTAGGAAACAAGCACCTAGGTACATATGGTACACTTCACTTCAGCAGTTTACAAATCCTGGTTGACAATTAAATGAACTCAGTTTAGGAGACTAGATTGAGACCCAACATTTTGACGCCGTTGCCGGGGAAGTGAAAACTAGGTAACCTTTGTTTCTTAGCATCCAAAAACAATTTTATGTGTAGGGAGAGAGATTCAAGGGGAATATTTATAAGCAGCAGAGGCAGAAGTTTGATTTCTAGAACACCACTTGTTTCATCTAGATCCAGAACTAGTACACCTTCAACTCAAACCCATCTTCCATCCTTTACTGATCCTGGACTTCTAGAAGATCTAAGGTCACCTATTCCATTAGAGAAACCTTCCACTTAATCCATTGAACCTGCCATAGAAGAGGATCCAAAAACTTTTGTTGAGGATACAAATCTTTCTACTTCCACAGGAGAGTCAACCATGGCAGAAGAAGGAGGAGGAGGAGTTGTTAATGGAGAAAACACATTATTTGGAGGAGGTAGAGGTAGAGGTAGAGGAGAAGGAGGAAGAGGAGGTAGAGGTGCAGATGGAGGAAAAGGTAGAATAGGAAGCTCTTTTGGGTTCCCTATACTTGATGGAGAAACCAATACAACCATGAAAAACATTTCACCTTCTGTCCTTCCGAACTTCTATGGACTTAAAACTGAGGATCCTGAAACTTTCTTATTCGAATTTGAAGTGCTGTGTAGGACTTATGACTATCTTCAAGATGCTCAAAAATTGAAATTATTTCCTTCAACTCTGAAAGGAGCAGCATTGAAGTGGTTTATGAGCTTAAGCAGTAGTTCCATTAGGACATGGGAAGACATGAAACAAGCATTTCTAGAGAGATACTTTGATTATTGTATGCCGGTTAATCATAAGGAAGAAGTGTTCAAGATGTTACAAAAAGAAGATGAAAACTTAGAAGATTTGTTGGAAAGATTTAACTACAACATAAAAAGGGCACAAATGGAAAACCTAGATCAAGACACTTTAAAAGCTCTTTTGTTGAAAACCATTAGGGATGAATGGTTGGATATCCTTAACATGATGGGAAAAGGGGATATATCACAACTCACATTACCCGAAATATCTGAGTTATGTATCAACCTTTCCAGAGGGAAATCCAAAACTGTCAAAGGTCCAAGAGATCCTGCTCTTGCAAGAGCAAGTAAATCTGCTTCTGGGACAGTAAGTAGATCAGAAATAGGACACATGCTTGATGATTTTAAATCTGACATCTTAAGGAGTCTTAGTGAACAAATAGACACCCTCAAGATACAAAACAAGCAAAAGGCTGAATCTGATGCCTTGGCAATCTTTTGTCCCAAATGTAGGAAGAAAAATGCCTTGAGAGAGTGTCCTCTAGATGTAAAAGTTGTAGAAACCTGTGTTATTTGTTCTGAGAAACATGAGACCAAGAATTGTCCTTCTCTTCCTGGTCTCAAGGCTATTTTTCAGGAAGAAACTCCTACAGACTCCACAGAATCTCTTAACTTTGTATCTAGAAGACCTTGGCAGGGATCTCAGACACAAGGATTCTATGATCAAATGTATAATCAACCTCCACCTTGGAATTCTTGGCAGCAACCCTGGCCCCAATTTCAAAATAAATCTCAAGCTTGGGCACAAGGATCACAAGGTCCCTATGGAAGATACTCTCCATATTATCAGTATCCACCATCCTATCCACCATATCCACATTTTTATCCTCAAAATCCTCAACAAAATTTTCCTCAAAATCTTCAACAAAATTTTCAACAAAATCCTCAACAACATCATTTGAACCAACCTCATCAAAATCAACCACTTCCATTACCATTCCCTCAAAAATCCAATCAATTGCCAACTCAGCCCATACCAAATCCCAATAATAAGAACCCTCAGAATACATACATGATAGAAGGACAACAATTTCCAACTTATCTAATTACTCCTCTAGACCTTAGTGATGTTCAACTTAGGTCTGGAAGGGTACTTGAGAAGAGGAAACCTTCTGTGATCATACAGGAACAAGATAATTCTGAGGAAGACTCCCTACGGGTTAATAAAAGTCTTGAGGAAGGAACATCCTTTCAAGGCCAAAACATTGAAAAACTGAAACAAAAAGATTCAATAAATCCAACTCCAGTATTAGAGAAACCATCCACATCTACTTCTATACCTCCCTTTCCGGAGAGACTACAAATTGATAAAGGTGTAGAAAAACAAATAATGGTGCCTAATTATGATTTCTTGGATGAATTGAGAAATGTTTGCATTAAAATTCCATTATTGCAAGCCATCAAGGAAATCCCAATTTTAGCCAAAACAATAAAGGAGTTGAGTATGAAGACAACAAGAAAAAGAATAAAACCAAGAAAATTCAACTGGTAGGACAAATAGCAGACATTATGATGGGTAAGATTACCATTCCAAAGTATCTTGACCCAGGAAATCCAGTTGTCAAAATTCACATCAATGGAATTGAAATTCAAAACACACTCATTGACTTAGGAGCAGCAATAAATATCACGAGTAGACAAATCATGGACAAACTGAAACTTCCTAATCTTCTCTTTACACCCACACTATTACAATTAGCAGATAGATCTGTGATCAGACCAGATGGGGTAATAGAAGACATTCCAGTTTCCCTAGACTCTTGGGAGTACCCTGTGGATTTCATGATCCTAACACCCAAGAATAATCTAGGAGGCCATCCTGTTATACTAGGAAGACCTTGGTTGGCTACAGCTGATGCTTTTATTAGTTGTAGGTCCGGTGATATGTATATTTCTGGTGGAAGTTCAACAAAGAAATTCACTTTATATCCTCCAGCTAGGACAATTACAGAACTATATGACACTCAATGGATAGAGGATGAAGAATATTTACAACCACTCTTCACAATTTCAGAAATTAGTGAAGATAATCAAATTCTGAATACTCTAGAAAATTTTGAATCTTCTCCAGAGCACAAACAAGAATCATTTCAAGAGAGATCCAATATTGAGTTCTTGTCATCTAGACAGATGTCTCTGCATTCTATGGACAAATTTGGCAGTTCTACAAGTGAAATGTTTCCAGGCAAAACCTTGAACATAAACAAAAACCTTAAAAAATCTCAACAAGAAGAACTAGTCAAAGTATTACAGAGACATTCTTCTGCATATGCATGGGAATACACTAACATGAAAGGGATAAGTCCCAATACTTGTACTCATCACATCTATATAGAGGCAAATTGCAAACCAATTAGACAACCTCAAAGACGAATGAATCCAAATCTTAGGGAAATTGTCAAGGAAGAATTACAAAAATTGTTAAATGTTAACTTCATTTATCCTATTTCAGATAGTCAGTGGGTTTCCCCTTTAGTAATTGTACCTAAGAAAAATGGAAAATGGAGGGTGTGTTTTGACTACCGAGAACTGAATAAAGCTACTCTTAAAGACCATTTTCCCTTACCTTTCATAGATCAAGTATTAGATACATTAGCAGGTAAAAAGTACTTTTCATTCCTGGATGGATTTAGTGGTTACAATCAAATCCAAGTAGCACTTAAAGACCAAGATAAAACCACATTTACTTGTCCTTGGGGTACCTATGCCTACCGAGTATTGCCATTTGGATTGTGCAATGCACCTGCAACATTCCAAAGGGCAGTATTAGGAATTTTTTCTGATCTAATACATGACTGTGTAGAGGTGTATATGGATGATTTTACAGTTTATGGGGATACATTTGAAGAGGCTTTAGAAAACTTGGAAAAAGTCTTAAAAAGATGTCAAGAAGCAAACCTTTCACTTAGTCATGAAAATGTTTTATGATGTTCACTGAAGGTATTGTTTTAGGGCACCACATTTCAGGGGATGGGATTAGAGTTGATGAGGCGAAAGTTGAAGTTATTTCTAACCTATCCATTCCAAGTTGTCAAAGAGATGTTAGAAGTTTTCTAGGATTTACAGGGTATTATCTGAGATTTATAGAAAACTTCACCAAAATAGCATCTCCTCTCTTCAAATTACTCACCAAAGATTGTGAATTTAAGTGGACTTCTGATTGCCAGTTAGCTTTTGAAACCCTGAAAACCAAAATTTCTGAAGCACCTATATTAAGGGGACCTAACTGGAAGTTACCTTTTCATATCTCGATAGATGCTTCCGATACAGCTTTAGGAGCAGTATTGGGACAGAAAGATTTGATTCCCTATGCCATCTATTATATCAGTAAAAATTTGACTCCCGCAGAGTTAAACTATACTGTAACTGAAAAAGAGTTTTTAGCTGTTGTTCATGCCATTAACAAATTTAGACACTATATAACAGGCTATGAAACTTTTATTCACCCTGATCATTCTGCCATTAGATATTTAATGAATAAATCAATCACTAATGGTAGAGTTATAAGATGGTTGTTATTATTGCAAGAATTCAACATTACTATTCTAGATAGGTCTGGAAAACAAAACACTGTGGCTGACTTCCTGTCTAGAATTCAAAATATCAAAGATGACACTCCGGTTGAAGATCAATTTCCTGATGAATATCTTTTTGCAATCTCTACTCAAACTCCATGGTTTGCTGATATTGCCAATTATTTAGTTTCAGGAAAATTTCCTTCAATTATGAATGCAAGTGATAAAAGAAAAATCATTAATGATAGTGCAAGATATTCATGGGTCGCTAATGAGTTGTACAAGACAGGTCCAGATTTGATCATTAGAAGGTGTGTTCGTGAAGATGAGATGCCTTAAATTCTCAAGGCATGTCATGATGAACCTTGTGGCGGACACTTTGCAGATAAGAGGACAGCCTATAAGATCCTTAACTTAGGATATTATTGGCCATCCTTGTTCAAAGATGCAAGGGAATATGTAAAAAGGTGTGACAGTTGCCAAAGGGTAGGGAAACCTTCTCCTTCAGGTGAGATGCCATTACAACCTCAGGTACACATTGAACCTTTTGAAAAATGGGCTTTGAATTTTGTAGGACCTATTAGTCCTCCATCAAGACAAAAGAAATATATATTAGTTTGCACTGATTATGTTACTAAGTGGGTAGAAGCTAAACCATTACTTGTTGCTAATGAAGCATCTGTAGTTACTTTTCCTTTTTAGGATATTTTTACTCGTTTTGGTGTCCCAAGGGAAATTGTTACAGATCAAGGAGCTCAATTTACATCAAGGCTAGTGGAGAAAATGATGGAGAAGTACAAAATCAGACATAGAACATCTACTCCTTATCATCCACAAGCAAATGGTCAAGTGGAATCCACTAATAAAGTTATTGAAGGAATCCTAACAAAGAATGTTCATCTACATAGAAGAGATTGGGTAGATAGGCTTCCTGAAGCCTTGTGGGCCTATAGAACTACATGGAGAAACACAACAGGCCATACTCCTTATGAGCTTGTTTATGGAAAGCAAGTTTTGTTTCCTATAGAGTTCCAAATTCAAATATTCAAGATGGCAGTTCAGCTAGGACTTGATCTAACAGAGGCACAAAAGCATAGACTGGAGCAAATTAATGAGTTGGATGAGATCAGGCAAGATGCAGTTCAGAAAACAAGTCTAGTCCAACAGCAAAGGGCTAGATGGCATGACAAGTACATCAAGGAGAAGAAATTTAAAGAGGGTGATTGGGCTCTCTTGTTTGATTCAAAATTCAAGTATTTTCAAGGGAAATTTCAGACACATTGGCTTGGGCCATATGAAATTGTTCGAATTTTTGATAATGGGGCAGTAAAAATCAGAACTATAGATGAAGAAGAGGTTACTTTTCTTGTGAATGGTCATAGACTAAAGCTATACCACAAGCCACTCTCAAGAGAAGAGTTTGTCAAGAAGTTCCAAGAAGACAATGATGTGAAGTTAATGAAGAAGAGTCTCTCTTCTTCATCAACTTGATTAAATTTTCTGAAGCATTTCTTTTTTTTTTTGAAAAAAATAAAAAAATAAAAAAAAAATAAAGGTATAAACATGAAAACCAATCACCGATTGGCATGTTTATACAGAAAAGATAGGGTGAAAATCAGAGTCTCTCTGACACTCTAACTTTTCCCATTTTTTTTTGTTTCTAAGCAGCTGTTATAAAAATCATAAGCTCAGTTCCATAGTGCTTATGATTTATTTCATCTCACTCCATTCACTTATCCATTCATACTCCATTCCATCCATCATTCATTTCATCTGACTCCATTCCACATTTCATTCATTTCATTCCATCTTCCATCCATTTCATTTTTTATATCAAAACACAAAATTTGATATCATGCTGTAGGTGAATAAAATATGTCATGAATTGCAGTACAGCCTTTATGTTCCTTCATTCCATGAACTGAATCCATTTCATTCCATTATCCACTTCATACATATCATAATCCATCATCCATTTTCATCCATTTTCATAACATTTCACCCATCCTCCAAAAACATTTCATTTTCATGATTAAAGTGTTCTACAGGAACATTCTGCAGCTCAGTGGACATTCTGCAGCTAATCAGCCTTTCTGCAGCCCGACAGTCTTTTCACAGCTATAAACCCTGAAGGCATCAACCAGCAGACATCAGAATTACAACAAAGTGATCCAGTGAATTCATGAATCAAAAGCATCAAGAAAATTGTGAAAGATTCCTCCAAATATGAGCAGAGAATACAAAGGCTACAAAAACATCAAAATAAAGGGCAGAGGTAACAAATTTAAATTACGATGGCATTTCATAAAAGTTTAGCATAGTTTAGTTGTGGATTATTCGAAAAGTTGTTTTAATTGTTTTATTGATCAAACACCAAACAAACCCTCTACAGACTTTGTATTAAAACCTTCCATTTCAAATTTTATATCCGATAGCATTTAAGCGGTGAAATGATCAAAGCGTTTGAATTTCCCACGACTCTTAACCAAGTTATTTAATGATGATGATTTTCCCAGCCGTCGTAAAATCCCCCGCCGTCTCCTCAATCATTAATACAATCCTCCACCTCACTCCACCACTCTATGCCGTGACCATTTTCCATAACGTCATTCCGTAGCCAGTATTCCATTCCGAAGGCAGAAGCATTATTATCATCAGGAGCAGAACAGAAGAGGTAAATTTGGAAGTATAACAGTGTGAGAACTCAAAACCACTTGATCCCGTGAACAGATAGCATATCACTGTGAACGAAGTTTGGAGCATTTCCACTGTCAACACAGAATTGTGGCCGTGTAGAGTTTAAAGTCTGTTGTTACCAAAAGACAGAGGTGTTAAAATTGAAGTCTTTTGCTACCAAAGACAGAGGAGTGGTAGTGATTGAGTTTGAAGTCTGTTGTTATCAGAGACAGAGGTTGAGTTTGAAGTCTATTGTTACTAGAAACAGAGGTGTTTTTCAGTGGTTGAGTTTGAAGTCTTTCTGTTACCAAAGACAGAGGTATTGCAGTATTAAAACTGAAACCGTTTGCTACTAAGAGCCAGAGGTATTGCACAAAAAGAAAATTGAAGCCATCTACCACTGTCTATCAGAGACATATTAGCTCGAAATTTGAAATTGCTTTCATATCACTCCAAATTTCAACAGAAGCACATCAGTCCGAGGTTTCGAAGGCATTTTTCATTATCAAACAGAGGCATACCAGCCAGAGGTTTTGAAGCTGTTGCTATTATAAATCAAAGGTATGTCATTCCAAAATTGAAGCCATTTTCATTTAGAGCTTGAAGCCATTTTAATCCGAAAGTAAAAGTCATTGTTTTGTGGGTAGAGAAGAGTGTTAATTTGATATTGAAAAAATCATGGGTTTCATCGTAAGGACTGAGCCTGTGGGATCAAAATATTTAGAAGGTTACCCACAATGCAAGGAGATGTTACAACAAATAGGATGGCTTCAATTCTTGGAAAAGTTTAATGGCTTCCATAAGGAAGTCACCAAAACATTTGCCAGATCATTCCAAGGTACCGAAGTTGAAATAGGGGATGTCAAGTTTACTGTTACTGAAGTTTTTATAGCAGAGGCTACAAGATTATCCAGAACTGGGGAGAGATGGTTTAAAAATAGGGAATTCCACAATGACTCCTGGAAACAAATTTTAAAATCACCAAATATGGATGTTAGTGTATTCAAGAAAGGAATTCCCAGCACTGCATTGAAAAGCAAATGGAGAAATATACTACTTCTTTTACAAAAATTTGTTACATGTCAGGGTAGATATGGGACATTTTATGTCTACCACATTAGACTAATGTTGCATTTTCTGGGAGAAGATTTGAATCTACCATATTTCTTGTATCAAAGTCTGAAGAAAATGGCTTCCTGTGTTCAGAGAAGAGTTCAGTTTTTAGAGACAACCCTGTATCATCATGGGTTGGTCAAAATTTTGATTGAGCATCATCTATCTAAAACAAATGATACATGGGATGATTTATTAATAAGAAATCATTTTGAAGAAGCAAAAGAACTATCACCTGAACCACAACCCACAAAGAGAAGTAGGAAATGGAGGACTTCAAAAGTTGAAATCGACAAACCAGTCCAAGAGAGCAGTGAAAAAATCATTTTGGAGAAGTTGACTCGAATCAAGAGGCAACTTAAGGAAGAAAAGATAATCAAGGAATCTACCACAGAGAAAGGAGAGGGATCCTCTCAGCTTAGGAGAAGCCACAGATTAAAGGGAAAACTGAAGAAAACATCAATCAAACAAACAGGGGTAATCAATATTGAGGATGAAGAAACATCCATTGAAGAGGATGATGAAGAAGATTTTTATGAAGGTACCCCTGAGATTGATCTTGCTCAACAAGAAATCTATGATTATGTGGAAACCTTAGAGAGGACAGCTTCAGAAAGCAGAGAAAGAACCCCCAGTCCTCCACTGTCTGAAATTGATATATTAAGGAGGGATAGGTATGAGTTGGAATTGTTGAATAGACACATCAAAAATGAGAATGAAATTCTCAAAGATCAAATCAAACTCAAAACAGATATGAACTCTACCTTATCCCTACATATAGACAAAGTGGAGAGAACCAATGAGAAGTTGAAGACAAGGAACAAAAAGCTAGTCAGGGCACTCACAAACCTCAGGTTCAAACTTGTGATCAGGAAACCCAGAAGACCTCTAGCTTTCAGACAAAGGAGAAGAAGGGGATTAGATGTCCTTGTAGAAGCCTCAGAATTCATAGGATAATTTGCATGAGGACATGCAAAGAGACAGCAGTGGGGGTATGTTGAGCCTCAAATTTGTGCTTTCCTTCACCTCATTTTACCTCATTCTTCCTTGTCCATTTCTATTTTAAACCCAATTGATCAAGAAAAATAGTTAAAATTACTTCTAGAATGGTTTACATGACTGACTTGTTGAATTTTGTGATTGTTGCCATTGTTAAGCATTTTGACCGGAACTAGCTGCAGAATGCAGGCATTCCGTAGCTAACCGACGATTCTGCAGCTACCTTTATGTTTGAGTATGTTACAGGTGGCCTCTTGAGAAAAAACGCATATGGGCATGATCCACGTTGTGCCTACATGGTTTGTTGCTCATCATGGGAGAGGAAATGAATTCTGGGTACGGTTATGCACGTGGGAACACATTTCTGAAGTAAGACTCCTACTAGGACTGTCTCAGTCCAGGTGTCTTTTCTTCTTCACGTAGCCACCTCAAAGACTCCTAAGATGATTCGGATATGGAAAGACATCATTCCTAAATTGTTGTAATTATTGTTACTTGCATTTACTTTATAAACTCTTGAGTAGACCGAGAGCTTAGTTAGAGATTTTGTGTTAGATTTGCTGCTGGATTTTGTGTAAAACTCTGTGTTACGTCCTTGAAGACACAGAGTGTTATGTTCGAACTATTGCATTGTTAATGGAGCAGACAAAGTTATTCTGAAGGCTTTATTTGATTTGAAGTTGAATGCCGTCAAGTGGTAGAGGGCCCCTGCCTCTTGCACGGATTTCTTTTGCGTAAACTAGATAAGTTTTTCCTAGCTGCCTTTACGTTTTGCATTTGAATTGGTAGTTGTTTTGTTTTATCTACTGTAGTCGTATTCGTTCCAGTTCTTCCACAAGAAGACACTCTTCCAACAAACCAAAATGATGAATGATTAATGACTATGGTATTATAGGATAGGAGTTGAATTTGTATTTGTTTGTAACTAGATACCGTAGTTATATTCATTCCAGTTCTTCCACAAGAAGACACTCTTCCAACAGACCAAAATGATGAATGATTAATGACTATGGTATTGTAGGATAGGAGTTGAATTTGTACTTGTTTTTAACTAGATACTGTAGTTATATTCATTCCAGTTCTTTCACAAGAAGACATTCTTCCAACAGATCATAACAATGAATGATGAATAGCTATAGTATTGTAGGAATTAGTTGTAGTTTTTGTTATTCACTATCACAGTTGCACTTGTTCTAATCACTCTTCCGCAAGAAGAAATTCTTCCAAGACATCCTTAAGAAGTTCAAGATATGACTGTGATGTGATAACTTAGTCTTTCATTTGCTTTCAGTTCATTTGCTTTCAATTGCATACAAGTCCACAGTCAGAATTGTTCTACCTCTTCCACAAGAAGGAACTCTTCCAAAATATCACTAATGATGAAAAAACAGAGTGTGTAACTTTATAGAATAATGCATGTTAGTTAGAATGCTCCGGAGTTTCATTTGCATTTAATTCATGTTCAGCTACTTTGTTTCAAGTTTGATGATGACTCATAGTTCAACATTGTGCTAGTTTAGTAGCATTTTAGGTTCATTTTTAGATCAACTTATTGCACTTGCATCTCATAGTCACACTGTCATCCTTTGCACAATAGATTACTTTAGTTGTTAGGATTCACAAGACAGCCTTCATTATTTACAAATATCTTTTTTTTCTGAAAACCATCAGTGAACCATAACTATAGGAACAGAAGATAACATCATTACAAGGTCTGAAATATTTCTGCAAATTCCTCATCATTTTATAAACAGAGCTCTTCCTCAAAAGAACTACTTTGAAAAGAAACCAACAACTCTTTGAGTATAAGTTCTGTGACATTCAATTAAATTGCAGAATAGAATTGGGGATTAATCATGGAATAGATGAGCTAAGATAGAATATTGCATCATTAGTGTTTAACTGTTCAGTTAGAGAACTTGCATATTTAGTGATCATTTTTCAAGTTTAGTTTGTGTCATTTACCTGAGAAGTCATTATCAAGCTTTTGTTTCTATTCAGTCATAGTTCAGATTCTGCTTCATTGTTTTCAATTGCATTTACCATTCCATACATTAGGCTTAACTCTGTTTTTGACCATCAACTTCTTTCCATTAATTTTCTAGGCAGTTTCATTGTGAACATAAAACACCAAAAGACCAAAAACATCATAAATCAACATAAAAGACCAAAAACATCACAAAACACTACACACAACGCATTAGGAAACACGCACCTAGGTACATATGGTACACTTCACTTCAGCAGTTTACAAATCATGGTTGACAATTAAATGAGCTCAGTTTAGGAGACTAGATTGAGACACAACATGCCCGATCTATCCAGCTCAGCAGGGCCCTACTTATCAGCAGCCCGTTCAACTCCAAGAAGGTTATTACCCTCAAGGTCAATATCAACCAATATACAATGCGCCTCAAGGTTCTGCTTATTACCCTCAGCCGCTAGGCCATACTTATATTCCACAGAAAAATCCTTATGCTGCTCAATCAGGACTCTCGTATACTCATAATCAATATCATGGTTTTCAACCCCCGTATCCTGGTCCTCAACTGCCATATCAACTGAATTATCTGGCTTATACCCCTTATGGTCCAAATCCTTCGAGACAAAACCAATGGGGGCATAGTTATACTAGACCAGGATGGAGTATGGGTATGGGTCCTTATCGAGGACCTGCTATGCCTTTTAACCCTCAATTACCTTTTCTCGCCACGTTGGAGTTACAAAATGTGTCCAAATTTACAAACGATCCAATTCTTCATAATCAATATTGGCCCCCGGTTCCAACAAAGGTTCTTGGTGATTGTCCCAAGTTTGAGGGCAATTATGGAGAAGACCCCCAAGCACACGTTATGACATACCATTTATGGTGTTCTTTGAATTCTTGGGTGGATGACTCTGTTTGACTTCGTCTTTTCCAGTGCACTCTTACCGAAGCTGCTATTAAGTGATATATCGAACTGCCTCATGGTATCTTTCAAGATTTTAATACTCTCGCTATGGAATTCCTTACTCATTTCCAATTTCCAGTTTGTTATGAAGCCATGACGCATCTCCTAACATCTTTGAAATAGGACTGGGCTACCCATATCTTGGACCACATTCATGAATGGAGACGGTGTTGTCACTTGATCAAGTTCAAAATTCCTGGTCAGCTTCTTACTCATTGGTTCACTACCTCTTTTGTCAATTATATTGCGAAAGACATCGCCATGGGGGCATGTGTAACCAAGGAACAAGGCCATTGCTCGTGCCCAGTACCTTGATTTAGTGTACTCACAATTAGGCATATTGTATGACATCTTGACTGAGGCTCCACGACCTGGGACCTCTAAAGCACTTGCTACCCCATCGGTCGATGACGTTATTGGTTCCATGTCTCAGACTTCATGCAAGTCTTCCAATGGGAAGCAGAAATAAAATTCTTCCAATGCTTCTGCTCCTCAGCCTACCTCAGATTCTGGTAAAACCTCGGAGGTCAATGCCGTTCAGGCTAATCCTACAAACAAGACTTCCAAGAGCAGAAAGAAGGGGAAAGAAAAGGCCAAAGCCGATGCCCCAAAACTAGAATCGTCTAAACCTCGTGCTGATGATGGTTCACAACGAAAGCTAAGGTATCCCTGTCTGATTTGTGATGAGGAACACTACACTAAAGATTGTCCTAGATGATCCAAGGTTATTCAACTGCTCAAAGGTGCTAAGGGAACTCCGGCGGTCCTTAAAGAACCATTTCCATCTCAGCAAACTTAGATGGTCAATCAACCTGAACCATCTGCACCGTTTGGCTCTCAAGTGTTTATGGTAAATGGTTCTACACCCATTTCCATTGCTACTCGGTCGAAATATTATGCTGGATCACGCTAGGTAGCTGGGAAAGAGATTGCTGATGGTCCTCCTCCCCCACTTGCCTCTGGTCCTCTTGAGATTGAAATGCCAAGTGTTGAACTCGTTGTATGGCCACTTTCTAAAGGTGTTCTCCGAAAATCTTCTTATAATCCTAACGCCCATCTTGCTCAGCATTACAGTATTGTTGAGGATTTATCACAGGTGCCATCAGCGATGTCCACATTGGAAGTGCTTCAGAGTTGTCTATCTCAATGAAAAGCATTATTATCTGCGATTGGCGGAATCGATCCTACTGATTCTAGCCTTCTCTCTTTCGATTTAGAGAATTTCGTCCCCTAACTTCCACACCAGATTGCGCTTGTTATACAAGTCAGCATTAATAGTCTCAACATCCATAGAGCCATTGCGGGAAAAGGTGCATCCACTTGTGTCATGTCATCTGCATGCTGGAAATCTATTGGCTCTCTGGCTCTCACTTCGTCACCCAATTCCCTTGAGGCATTTGATGGAAGGGAATCGAGACCCTTGTGTGTTCTCGCTAGCTTACCGATCACATTTCAAGGTAAGATGGTCAATTTTGAAGTATAAGTAGTTGATTCCAAACTCAATTACAATCTTCTACTCGGTCATAGTTGGACTCACACTATGCTGTGTGTTCCATCCACCCTCTTTCATCTTCTAAAATTTCCACACGAGGGAAAAATCATTACTGTTGATCAATTGTCATTCTTTACCTCATCTTCTGAGAACAACGTGCCATACGCAGATTAGATTCCTTCTCCCCCCGACAGTGTAGGGTCGGGTCTTTTCAAAGACCCCGCTCTCATGGGTATCTTTCCACTTCCACCACCAAATACCGTTCAAGTTAATATGATATCTCAGTCAGATGACCCATGGATCGTCCCTTTACCTGAACAGGTTGATTCATTTGGGGATTCAATGTCGCTTAGTCCAATTGAAATTTATTATTGTGAGCTTACAGCTGCATCTGATTCTCCCCCTTCTGAAGGTGCTCCTTTAAGCATTGCTCTCGACGTTTATTTTGAATCCCCCTGGCTCGACGATGCGGATTCACCTGATCCTTTGACAGAAGTGTTTCCATCCGATGAGGCTATGATGGAAACCATGTCTCTCGAATATATACCATGGAGCAATGGGCATCATCATTCCTCATTTATGCCTGGCCTTGGGGAAATTTCTAACTGTCTTGAGCATTTTGCATCTCAAGTTCCTTCTCCACCACTTAAAACGCCTATCTTGACTCATGAAGTCTTTGCATAAATCATAAATAATTAAGCCCTCTATACTCCACTGCCTACCCCTAGTCGACCTTGGGAATCCATCTCCATGGATTACATGTCGAGCCTTCCTTCTACTAACCATGGAAATGACTATGTTTTCGTGGTCATCAACAAATCCTCGAAGATGGCCATTATGATGGCCTGCAAGAAAAATATCACAACAGAAGCCACTGTTAAAATCTTCTTTGAACGAGTGTGTGTACACTTTGGGATCCCAAAGTCTATCATTTCAGATTAGGATAGCAGGTTCCTCAGCACATTTTGGTCCAACCTCTGGTCAATGTTGGACACCAATCTCACCAAGTCCATAGCTTTCCATCCCAAAACTAATGGCTAGACAGAGGTCATCAATGGGATGATCGTTCACATTCTGCGCATGCACAACTCAAAGAATCCATGCACATGGGATAAGAGCCTCCCCTATGTATAACACAACCATAATTGGACCCTCCATAACTCAACCGAAGACAGCCCCTTTCAGGTGGGCTTGGGAATCTAGCCATTATGTCCCATTGATGTAGCCTTGCCATTTGCAACTAGTCAGGCTGATTCAAATCATGTCCACTCTGAAGCTAACAAGGTCAAAAACTTCATTGAGTGCATACAACACATCCACCAACAGGTTCCTAACATATTGGATAGACCCAATGCTAAGTACAAGCAGCGACATGATCAACATTAGGTGCCACACAACTTCCAGGTGGGCGAAAAAGTGTGGTTACATTTTCAAAAGGAGTGCCTCGCTGGACCCCACCGCAAGCTTCGCCTGCTATGATATGGGCCATACACCATAACCGAATCTATAGGGGACAACGCCTTTGAGCTCAGTATTCCACCATTCCTTGGTCTGCACCTAGTGTTCAATGTGGACCACCTTCGACATAATTTGCACCTCTACTGGACACATCTGACATGGTAGAACAACTCACCCAGACTGCATGGAACAAGCCACAATTGATTGGATTATGGACACATAGATCAAGAACACCTACTAGCATAGGATCCAACTATATCGAGTTGTCAAAGAAGGCCAACTCCTTCACCAAGGCAAGTGACTCACCAGGGACCAAGTTCAATAGAAGTTTCCTCATCCCATGGAGGAACTAAACACAATGGGGACAATTGCTTCCTAAGGGGGGAGGAATGATCCAGGTGGGTATTGGTTTCCACCCGCCTATTCCTCTTGGACCCCCACCATTTTATTTTATTTTATTATTTTTTTAATTTTTAATTTTTAATTATTTTTATTTCTTATTTCTTATTTTATTTTTTATTATTTTATTATTTTTATTTTTATTTTTTTTATTATTAATTTTATTTATTTATTTTTTCAGTTTCCTTAATTATAGCAAAATTTACTATTTTTGGCCATTTTTCGGGTTGTGAACTTCCAGAGCCGTTTTGAGGCCCTAAATGACATTTTTTGGGGAAACCACTTATGGAAAATATGAGTTAAAGGATTGATATTTAATAGTTGTAGTCCTCAGATAGATCTTTCTAATGATGAATCATGTGCATCAAATAGAGATAATATGCCAAAGTTACGACTTCGGGAAATTGATGTACCAATTTACCCCGACGGGTCCCATAGTCTGGTGTTTCATCTCCTAGGGTTAGGTTTTTGGATGTTTATGGTTTTCCATTGTTTCTCAATAATAAATAGGCATTTGAGCCTCATTGTAACACAATTCAGAGGCATGTAGCCACCACATCTATTCTCACAGATAAGCTACCAACGCCTTAGCTAGTTTATTTCCATTCTGTCTGTAAGCATATTTCAGTTATGGGACATTAATGAAATGAAGTCTCATTTCTGCTGCATCTCTGCGTTTATGTGTATTTCTGTATTTTATTTCATTCCTGCATAAGTCTGGATCATAAGTCTAGGTTAAGGTTAAGGTTAAGGTTATGTTAGGTTAGGGTTAAGGCTAAGGTTAAGGTTAAGGTTAGGCTAAGTTATGTTAAGGTTAAGTTAAGGTTAGGTTATGTTAGGTTAAGGTTAAGGTTAAATTTAAGGTTTAGGTTAGCTTAGGATAGGTTAAGGTTAAATTACATTAGGCTATGGTTAATGTTTGGTTAAGGTTAGGTTACGTTAAGGTCAAGGTTAAGGTTAAAATTAAGGGTAAGGTTAGGTTAAGGTTAAGTTAATGTGAAGGTTAAGATTAAGTTAAGGTTAGGTTAGGTTTGATTAAGGTTAGGTTTAGGTTAAGGTTAAGGTTAGGTTAGGTCAAGGTTAAGGATAAGGTTTAGGTTAAGGTCAATGTTAGGATAAATTAAGTTTAAGGTTAAGGTTAAGGCTAATGATAAAGTTAAGGTTATGATAGATTAATATTATGGTTAATATTAGGTTATGTTAAGTTTAAGGTTACATTAAGGCTAAGGTTAATTTAAGGTTAGGTTGGGTTAGGTCATTTTAGGTTAGGTTAGGCTAGTTTATGAATAAGGTTAAGGTTAAAATTATTTTAGTTTGAGGTTAATACCAAGGTTAAGTTTAAGGATAAGGTTAAGGTTAGGTTAAGGTTAAGGTTAACTTAAGGTTATGGTTAAGTTTAATGTAAGGTTAGGTTAGGTTAGGCTACGTTAGGTTACCTTTAAGGTTAAGTTTTAGGTATAGGTTGAGGCTTAGGTTAATGCTAGGTTAAGGTTAAGGTTAAGGTTAAGGTTAAGGTTATGGTTAAGGTTAGGTTAGGTTAAGGTTAAGTTAGGTTAAAGTTAAGTTAAGGTTAATGTTAAGTTAAGGTTAGGTTAGGTTAGGTTGAGGTTAACATTAGGTTAAGTTAAGATTAAGGTTAGGTTAGGGTAAGGTTAAATTTAGGTTAGGTTAAGGTTAAGGTTAAGGTTAGGTTAAGGTTAGATTATATTAGGTTGGTTAAGGTTAGGTTAGGTTAAAGTTAAGTTAAGGTTAAGGTTAAGGCTAGGTTAGGTAAATTAAGGTTAAGGTAGGATTAATGTTAGGTTACGTTAATGTTAAGGTTAAGTTTAGGGTTAGGTTAGGTTAAGGTTAGGCTAATGTTAAAGTTATGTTAATGATAGGTTAGGTTAGGTTAAGGTTAAGGCAAGGTTAATATTAATGTTTGTTAGTTTTGTGGCATTAGATAGGTGTTATAATCACGATTTGTGTCTAAGAGACTAAGGAACATGACTTCTCCAAAACTAAAAAAAGGTTTCACGAGATAAGCTTGTGAACACCTCAATTAAATTAATTGATCAATAATTACAAATTTTCTAATTCTGACTTTGGAAAATTGATTAATTAATGGGAATCAATTGAGGATGATCGTGAATGCTCTACAAACTCATATTAATCAAGTCTAAGATTATATTAGTTTTTTATGAGGATCGAATCATGGTCTTTGACGCTCCAATGACAAATTATAGGAGCAAAGTGATGGGATGATGAGAGACACAAGTGAGGGAGTTATTATCTAGGCAATGTGAATTTCCTAGTGCATAGTGATTCAATGAGGGAATAATTCGAGCTAGTAGAGGAGAATTAATAATATGGAGCAACAAGAGAAGAATTGAAGATATTTTTGTATTGAATCTCTAGTGCTAGTTTGACAGGAGAGAGGAAGCCATATATTTTTGAAGAGAGGGTCGTACATCCAGGGTGAGCATCTAATCCAGCTTAACACATTTTGGAAAAGGGTTTGTATCAATTGATAGAGGCCCATAAAATATTCTAGGAGGTAGAATGAATTTTTCCATAGGTTAAAGGAATTAGGTTGAGTAGCCCAAGTTCATTGTTGGAGAAGGAATTTTGACAATGATAAGTTGCAACCCTAAGTGAGTATTCATTGAGCAACACAAGAAGGCACTAGTGGGAAGAGATTTCCTAAGAGTTGTGTCCTCGAATAAATAAGGAGCAACTAGTGGCAAAGAATTCCCAAAGGTGTTGAATTATTAAATTACAAAGGATCAACAACTGGGTAGATGTGAAGACCCAAGGTCTTGAGTCATTGAGGGAAGATTTGAGCAATTTTTAGTGACCTATAGGATATGGAAAACTGACAAAGGTAGAGAGGCATTTCTGCATATTGGGAGCCAAAGGATTGGGCAGGTGTGTGTAGGATACAACTAAGAGGAGCTCAAAGAGAAAGCTACATCAGCCAAACAATCAATGGACCTTGTTCAAGTGGTTTGGTTGTCATATTTGTTTTAAGTTTACACCAAGTCCCAATTGTAGTCTTGTATCTTTGGATGCATGAGGGCCATTATGCCTGGTATGGGAGCCCTAAATATTGTACTATAGTTTGTTAATGTAACAAAGTTGTGTAGTTGAAATTTGTTAGAAGTTGTATATTATGCACATGTTGATTTACTATTGTTTATATTATGTTGTGCAATGTAGTGTTTTATGGTATTTTGGATTATTAGTCCCACTAATTGTAAGACCTTGTTTAAGGCTCAAAATTATTTTCCTCAACATCGGGTAAAACCAACCGATTGAGAACTTAAAGTAGCTCATTTTCTATTTGGAGTAGTGGCTCCGACTAGTGATAATGGGACCAATTTCCCTTGAAAAATATAAATGAATGGATATAGTTTGTGAAAGTAATCATATGAGTGAGGATAAGGTAACTAAAATTGAAATAGACTTAAATATATACATCCTGGGACAAACTATGTCTTTATATATGACTTTTAGTGGATTTCATATCATATAAGACAATATAGATAATCAAATACTAATGAAGTGAAAACATATAAGGATAACTATTTTAATAAAATATTTAATTAAATTAGTTGATTAACACATATCACATAAAATATCTTGTTGTTTCTCATATCTATTGAAATATTACAATCTCACATGTCAATAGTGAACAGATGTTCGACTGTATATAAAACACCTATATAATGGAAAATAATTCTAAAACGACTATTTATCTCATTGAAACATATCAGCAATATAGAGATAGTAGTACCCAATATATTAATACTCTACTCATGAGAAAAAACCCTCGTTCAACTTTTCTATTCATATTACTCAAGAGTTACAATAGCGCAAACTTTTAAATCTCTCTTTACAAAAATTCATAACCCCTTCTTCATGACATGAAGGGGTTTTATAACTCAAAATTAAAATACAATAATAGTAAAGTGACATGAAATTATGAGGTGGTTTAAACAAACCAACCTTAAAATAAAACTAAAGGAAAATAATAGGATATGTTGTAACAATATGCTTAAGAACGAGAGGATGTCTATTCACTCATCTATTGTTGCAGTTCAATCGTATCTGTCATTGACTTCAACTCAGGGGGATGGCCACGCTTGATTCACATTGTCCCTGTGAAAACTGCATCAGTAAGTGTTGGTAGAAGGTGTATGGTGGTACTATCAAAACATCATAGCATAAGCCATTGGATGTAGGGTTTAACGAAGCATTTCCAATGACTTTCTTGATTTACCTTTGATAACTTTTTAATGCTTTCATCTTTCTTCTTGGACCAATACTTTCATGCCTTTATCAACACTTTGACATCTGGTAGGGCTCTGTCTGGGCATTCCTAAATTAGATTGGAATGTAAAATATTCTCACTAATAGATTCAGTGAGGTTATTTTCAATATTACAGGCACTAAAGATAACCATATCTTCCTATTTGAGCCTGATGTCCCAGTCCCTGAAAACAATTTCTTTTTGGGATCAATCGATTCTTGGGAGATCAATGGATCTCCCTTTATCATTGTCTTGCCATGATATGTAATAATAAACCTTTTTTTTATATCATCATAATATCTTCACAGATCAAACAATTAATTAAAAATTGAATTGCTTGATAAGCATAAATCATTGGTCGCTGCCAACTTTTGGCAAAAGGTCACCTGCTATTGCGCAAGGAGAGTGTTAATCTCTAGTGCCTCCTTCTTGGACTCATCTATTTGTGGGTTGAATTTCAATTGCTCTATTTTGTGTTGCAATTCCTAGATCTGTGCATATTTTCTTCTCATGTTAGCTTCATATTGAAGCTTCAAGTCATTAAAGATATTTTGAAGCTCTGCTAGCTAGGACTGCCATTGCTACTTAATGCTTTGTCTTTCACTTTGTTTCCCCTGTTCCAACTGTAGGATTCTTTCATCCTTTTATTTAATCAATTGTTGTACCTATGTGGCTTTATCTATTGTGGCTATGGCATATGCTCTTGCAAATTGAGATAACCTCGTGAAATCTTCATAGGGATTTGTTTGGGGATCTTTCCAAACAACATAAAGAGATACATTTCCAAGGACTAAAGCCTAGGTTTTCTATACTCTTCTCCTTTTTATTTTCCTGCTCATGACATCCTTGTACTTGAGACTGTAAAAAACATCCATAGGGGGTATTTCTTCAATTTTTAGAACAACTTCAGAAGTTGGGAATGCTAGGAGGAGTCCTAAATCATTAGTATTGATTGCTTTGTTGGAAGCCCCAGTAGTGAGCGAGGTATTCCCAGTAGTTTTAGGAGTATGAGAAATTACTTTGTGAACTAGAGTTTTTAACTCCTAGGATTTTGTATTCTTAATGGCCTGATCAAACTGATTCCAAATTTCATCTAACTCACTGCCTAGTTGTAATTCTTCGACCTTATCTGTTGATGATCATTTTCCTTAACTTGTGCTATACCACTTTATTTTGAAAAAATCATCAAGGATGTGTCTTGCTGAGTATTCAGTTGAGGAATCCTTAATAAGTCCAAAGGAAATTTTTCTAACCTTTTATTTCTATAATGTCTAAACATGTTTAATTCTTCTGGAGTCAATCGGGCAATTGCTAACCTTTCCACCTATGGATAAGTCTAGGGTGATTCAAATAAATCATCATATAATTCTAGTTCATGTGTGAATTGCCTTACCTTGACCTGTGTGGTGAAATTTTTTGCTATATCATTTGGATTGAACTATCTTCTTGGGATAGTCGAGAAATTTAGGCATTGGATTTGGTCAATTTCAAGTACAACATGCTTGAAGTTTTCCAGGTCATAAACTCAACATTGAATAGGAAAGTATGGCCAAATGATTTTCTTGCCCTTTTTTAGGGATTTGGTTAGGCCATTCCCAATAGTCTGATAATTAATTTCTAACGCTAGAAGCTTATCGGGGAAATATAGAGGAAGAATGTGTGGGTTGGCTCAACTGCCGAAAATGCGAACATAAGTAAAAGACTCTTCTCCAAACCATTTTCCTATAGTTGTAAAATCAATGTTGGATTCTTTGGAAAGTCAGTGGATTTTTCATCAAAAACATCTTAGAACATTGGAAGCATAACCCCATGGAAACTTTTATAGAAATGTAGTTGGAAATTGGACTCCCAAAGTATATCATGGTAAATATGAATAGGCTTAGGGTGTTCTAGGGTCCATTTCCATCCCATGGATGATAAATTATAAGTGAAGCAGACAAAATCCATAATGTAAGAACTCATATAAAAAGGGGGCGCATTATTATTAGAAAAAATGTTTTTTTCTCTGTAAGCAAGAATTTGGGTGGCTATACTATTGGATAGAATAGTTTCCCAATCCATATATAAGCATATAAAGCAACATCAATCAAAGGTACCCATTGAACTGAGAATTTATGGGTATTAGGATACACATACTGTTACAAAACATTTTGTCACCATCCTTGCAATCCCTCATCCCGTACATTGGAGGACTATTCTCATGACCTGTGAATAGTAAAATGTCCTTAAAACACCTTGATGGCATCCTTCTGCATAAGGGGAAGAATTCTCCTTTAGAAAATTTCCTCACGAAAGCCCCAAAAACCTATGTTTTGGCATTGGTGCGGGTAGCCAGTTCATACCTCGTGCCAATGGGGAAAATATACACTAGTGGGCGCGCCAGCTGGTGCTCTTTCCATGTGTTGTACCCATTCCAACCTGTTTTGGAATTTTTTTTAACAAATTGAGGTGGAATTTTCCTTTAACCACCTCGGGAATGAATCATCAAAAAGAGGTTGGGCTGTTTGGCTCCGGATCTCCTTGTTTAGGAAGAGGTTTTCCACCTCTCATGGAACCTTCCTAAGAGATAGGACTCTCCCCCATGATTATAGGGAGCCTAACCTCTCCTTCTCCCTCTATAAAAGCCTGCCCTCTCTATTTGCAACCTAGTGGAACATTTGGGAAGAAAACTATAGCTGAGCGACTATTGAAAGCAGAGCTAAGGAGGACCCCGTAAGAGAGAGAGCCTTGTCTAAATTCACGACAAGATTTATGAGACACGCTCCACTGGAAGCCCTGCCAAAGGAAGAATGCGACGTCGGAACTCGGTTGTAATATTTCTTTCACATTTTAATATATGCTCGACTACGTTATTGGTTCCATTGTGTTATTGCTTATCTGTGTAATGAAATTTAGTTAAATATTTTTTGACTGATTGATAGTTATATGTTTGAATTATTACGTTGTATGTCGTCATTTATTCTCTGCATGTGTACAGGTGTCTGGACACGATGAGCCAAAGGATAGTGATTTGTCAAGCTAGGAATGGGAAGCAGTGCTTATTCTTCGACAACAGCAACGTAGGACTTGAGGTAGGCTATCTATCATATCTTTGTCTTTTGTAACTAGGAATCGATATCATAGCTTGTTTTGTTTGTTGCTAGACCCACTCTAGGGCTAGTGGGATCGCCTCTGTTCGCAGAGGGGATTTACCTCTCCAACAAATTGGTGACTCCACTAGGGAGTTTCGGGTCCTTGGTTTCCCAGTCAACTTCATTTCTGCTTCTTTGCATTCAGCTTCTTGGAGCCATTCGAGTGATTGCGTTAATTGATGATTGTCCTCTCTTTCATTCAGTTTTACTCTTGTCACTCCAAGCCTAGATTACATGGCTTGTTTGGGTCTCTTTTGAGATATTCCTTTGATTTGAAGGATTTCGTCATTGGTTTGAGTCTTGCTTTGCTTGTTTTGAGTTGAGGGAAATTGTTTTGTTTCAACTCTCGCTTCACCATTCTCAAAATCAGTGGTTTGTTTATTTTTCATATCATTTAGTGCACTTGCTCTGATATATTGAAAAATAAAAAATAAAATCTTTTGTGTTCTTGATTATCATAGTGAAAATTAGAAAATATTTTGTGTTTCTAGCATTATATAATTCTAGGGAAGAGCTTTTCAGTTTCATTAGCTTGCATCAGATTTAGTATTGGATGTTTTCGCATAATTTATCATAGCTATTGCTTGAAATATCTAACTCTCTCATAGACAACTCTTCATTGAAAAAAATGGTGTCTTATGGCATGTATCTTTCATTTAGGGATTTGTGAGATTCAACATTTAGTAGGACCTTGGAATTGAAACATAAATCGAAGATCAACTTAAAAATTATTTCAATTAACCTAAGGAAACATTGAAATTTAACGCAATATTTAGTGGTCTAAGTTAGAGACATGTTCCAGCGTCTCTAAGCCTAGCAGTTGTCGCTTTCCATCTAGCTTCAGATAGCACTAGTACGGACTTGTGCTCCCCATACCGTCGTGTATATAAAGGGAGACCCCTCTAGGTTGCAATCCTTTTATCCGTAGGAAGCCGAGTCTGCCGCCTTGTAACCGTGATACACTGAACAGAACATTCGGGGAGACTACTTGCACGTACATCAAGTCCTTGTTTGATTTCTCTTTCATTTTATAACCAAGGTGTATATGGAAGTTCACGGGAACCTGGTACACCCTTCTACCTAGACTACCTGAGCAATCATTTTCGATCTTTACTGACTCCATAAATTTGAAAAGATCATCGAGCGCTTGTCCTTTCATGCTCGTTTCAACCTGAAAGTGATAGAGTCACATTTTTCCAGTTTCTTGACTCTTAAAATATGAAATGGTAGAGTTTTGTTTCAATGTTTTAAAAAATTTACTACCCACGAAATATTCCTGGTTAAAGTTAGTTTCCTTAGGGTGTTGTTTTGAAAATTGTTTCAATGGAAACGATTTCAAAGTTCACTAACCCGGGAATCCCTTCTGAATGGAATCCTAGTCCTTTTCCTTCTTTTGGAAATGTTGGTGCTCCTTATATGGCAACGTTGTCCCTGCCTGGTTTAATTGTTGGATTGCCTGTATGGTTATTTTCGACCTCGGTGATCCCGAGTGTTCTGTCCACCGTACAACCATCTCCTCCACATGAACAACATCATGTTGCTTCTAAAGTGGACCTCTCCCCTTCTTCGTCTATTTCTTCGTCCTCCTCTTCTACTTCGCCTGGTGAAAGTCTGGATTCTAGTAACCAGGTGGCTAAGAAGAAGAAGAAGAAGACCAATAAGAAGAAGTCAGATAAACGAGATGATAAAAGTGCAACTACTGCACTTAACAAACCATCCATTGCAGAACCATCCACGCTTCCACGGAAAGTAAAATTCCCTTGCACCCTCTGCAAGGGTAACCATTTGCTTCGAGACTGCCCTGATATTCCCAAGGTACTTGAAGCATGGTCTAAAGGCCATCCGCCATTGTCTTCTAGAAGTCATATTGCTAGCACATATTTGACTAGATCTGATAAGGCTCATAAAAAACAGGGCAAGATTACCAATCCCTGTAAGTTGTGTGAAGGGAATCACCCCATTCACCTTTGTCCATACA